>RBNK01002226.1:0-11704 GCA_003990785.1 Endogone sp. FLAS-F59071 | reverse complement strand
GATAACAATGTATTGCCGTGAAAGCAAAGCAAAAAAAAAAAAATAGAGTTACGACATTTATTATTTGATTTGCGCTGCTCGTATGCAAAGAAGATGGCTTTAGCCTTCATTGTGTTCAGGGTCTGATGTCACGTGCGTTCTAAAAAAGTGCTCGTGATGTCGGTGACGTGGATTGGTTTGAGAAGTCTCTTTGACTTGCTTCGACATCCCACTCTTCCTTCCACCCATCGCTCGGGCAAGACACAATGTACCGGCCATTTTCCTTGAATCTTGAAGCAACATGTACACTGCCTACCTTGAGACTTACCTTCTGATCTATTTTTCGATAGGCCCCAGAATTTGGTCCAGTCCAAGTCCATCGTCTCGGCCTCGCTTCATAGCCCGCTAGCTTTCAGCTGGCGCGCTTACATCTGGCCCTTCGTCATCCTCTATCCCCTCTGGTCTTACATCTATACGTTCCACTATGTCACATATCTTGGCTCGGAGGAGTGGACCTTTGTCACTCTCGGTCTAATCTGCACCAGTCACGCTCTGTCCTTCCTCGTATGTCAGTGGAGCGTTTCCGTCAACGCTTCCTTGACTTGTAAAAAGGTACGCGCGTTCATTCATTCTGAACTAGTAATCGATGGTTTCGTGAAATTGCTTAATGGCGCCTGACATACGAATATGAGCGTGATCTAACGGCCTTCTTTGATTACAGGAAACCGATCCAAAAGTTGCTAAAATCATTAAGATCATTCCCGTGAACCACAAGGGCGTTGGTACGCTATGTGAGATCCATCACAGCAAGGTATTAATATGATTATTGTATTTGTGTACTGTTGTTATTCTTGGACAAGAAAGAATGAAACAAGTCGTTAGGCTTCGCACATGAGTTAAGGGATGTCGATTAACCGGCTGGGTTTTTCAAAGTACGGAAATGTCGTGAATCAAGTATAAACGCGAGTGGCATAACCCTACCGAATACCAGAATTATGTCACTTAACTACGGCCTTATCTCTCAAACAAGCATTTAGCAATTAACGTTCAATTTTTCTTACTTTCACGGACCCATTTCTTCGTAGTCCACCTCCCTTTTGAAATCTAGCCAGATATCCTTTCATTTTCAAAAGAAGAAATACACCTGGGACGAGGACAAGAAGCAATTCGTCAAGACTCGCTTTCCTTCGGATTTCAATCCCCCGCTCTCCACTTTTCAGAACGCCCGCGGGATCGAATCCGAAACTGAGGTCGCCAATGTGACGGAGAAATATGGCTTGAATCGGTAGGTGGTCATCTTTCAGTGTAATGACCTGATGCTATCAACTCAGATTGAGTCACAACGGATGATATGAAGCAGCCTAATTAAAGTAATATGCCACAAAAGACTATAAACGTGATCGCGATCGACCTGGCATGGCTTCTCCCATACTTTTAGCTCGTTTGCCTAATCCATCTTCTCTTCGGGATGCTTTTATTCTCAGCTTCGAGATCCCGATGCCCACTTTCGTAGAGCTATTCAAGGAACACGCCGTGGCTCCTTTCTTCGTTTTTCAGATCTTTTGTGTCGGTCTGTGGTGCCTGGACGAGTATTGGTACTACTCGCTCTTCACCCTGTTCATGCTCGTTGTGTTTGAGTGTACTGTCGTATTTCAGGTATGAGTCACATGGTTTTGGAAGGAAAAAATGAACTATATATACTCACAGCCTCTGGAGACGGACAACTTGTGTATGGCAATCTATCGCTTCGTATATATTCCTAATTGTTTATCGTCCCTCTGGGAATCACGACTTTATAGCGCATCAAAACCATTGGCGAGTTCCGTACCATGACCCAGAAGCCTTATCCCGTCTATGTCCGCCGCAACAAGAAATGGATTACCGTCCAGTCCGATGAGTTGCTACCTGGTGACTTATGTTCCATTGGTGAGTAATTTAAACATAAGTCAAACTTTTTGGGGATTCTCGTTAGTAAACATTATCTGGTCCAATTATCCTGATTCGTAGTTCGCTCCAAGGACGAGTCTTGTGTGCCATGTGACATGGTCATCGTCGACGGGTCTTGTATTGTCAATGAGGCCATGTTATCTGGGGAGTCAACACCTCTTTTGAAGGTATGTACACCCTTTGGCATAAGAGCTAATGAAATATTTGTTTGAAGCGGTAAACCCGAATTGACTTAGCACTGCTTTATCACCGGCGATTGGTTTTAATCTGGCTGGCAGGAATCTGTAATCCTTCGTGATCCCAACGACGAGCTCGACCTGACCGGCGCTGATAAGCTATATGTGTTATATGGAGGTACCAAGGTCTTGCAAGTGACTCCACCGTCGGAAGATAGATTGTCTGGTAAGCAATATTTATAAGTATAAATAGTTTGGGCGATCGAACTAAGTGACGCACAAAAAAGGATCTAGGGTTTATTGTGAAATTATACAATTAACATGAATGTTATTCACATGTCACCATTCAGCACCGGATGGTGGCTGCCTTTGTCAAGTTGTCCGTACCGGCTTCGGCACCTCGCAAGGCAAGCTCGTTCGCACGATGGTCTTCTCGACCGAGCGTGTGACAGCCAACAACGTCGAGGCCCTGCTTTTCATTTTATTCCTGCTATGCTTCGCTATCGCCGCCTCGTGGTACGTCTGGACCGAGGGCGTGAAGAACGACCGGAAGCGCTCGAAACTTTTGCTGGATTGTATCCTGATTATCACATCAGTCGTGCCACCGGAGCTACCGATGGAGTTGAGTTTGGCAGTCAATACCAGTTTAGTTGCTCTTTCCAGATTTGGTATGTAATCTTTTGGTTGCTCGATAAACCAAAAAAAAAAAAAAAAAAAAAAAAAAAAAAAAAAAAAAAAAAAAAGATAAATTATGGCACTATATTCTTTCCTCTAACGCGAGTTATTTTGTTCGCAAATTTATATATCTTCATTCAGCCATTTTCTGTACCGAGCCGTTCCGTATTCCCTTCGCTGGCAAGGTCGATGTCTGCTGCTTTGATAAGACTGGTACCTTGACTGGCGAGGATCTCATCGTCGAAGGTATCGCCGGTCTTGATAGGGAAAAAGAAAACAAGTCACTAACCGTCACCACCGAGACTCCGCCAGAGACAACATGGGTTTTGGCCTCGGCGCACGCGCTCGTGTTGCTTGAAGACGGCATTGTCGGCGATCCGATGGAAAAGGTGACGCTCGAGTCCATTCAATGGAAATTGGGCAAGAACGATATCGTCTCGCCCAAGGAGAGCGAGAAAGGTCATCGTCAGAACATTCAAGTTCGCCGCCGCTTCCAATTTTCGTCTGCCCTTAAACGCCAATCCTCCATCTCGTACTTGAACCATCACCACTTCTCTCACGCGAAGACCTTGGTCTCTGTCAAGGGCGCTCCCGAGACCCTCCGTAAGATGTACACGGTTGTACCTGACAACTACGAGGAGACGTTTAAGTTCTTTACGCGCCGTGGCTCCCGCGTCTTAGCTCTTGGCTACAAGTTCCTGAAAGACGGCCTGAGCAGCGACCAGATCAACAACTTGACGCGCGAGTCTGTTGAAAGCGACCTCACCTTTGCCGGCTTCCTCGTTTTTACCTGCCCTCTCAAGGAGGACTCAAAAGAGTGCCTCCTCCAACTCAACGAGTCATCTCACCGCTGCATCATGATCACGGGCGACAATGCTCTGACGGCGTGCCATGTCGCGCGCGAGGTTTACATTGTGGACCGCGACGTGTTGATTCTGGACGTGCGCGAGGATGGCAAAGGCGAGGACGATCTGGTGTTCAAGTCGATCGACGAGAAGACCCAGATTGCCGTAGACCCAACCAAGCCTATGGATACTGAGGTTCTGGAGAGATATGATATCTGTTTGACTGGGCCAGCAATGGCCCAGTTCATGAATAGGCCGTCGTGGAAGGATGTATTAGAGCATACATGGGTTTATGCGCGTGTTTCGCCTTCACAAAAGGTAATCTTCTCAATTTAACTTGTTTGTTTATTGACTGTGGCCTGTGAAATAAATAAATAATCCCACCTCTTGTCTCCCACTTCCAGGAATTTATCCTCACCTCATTCAAGAACTACGGCTACACAACTCTCATGGCTGGCGACGGCACAAACGATGTCGGCGCTCTCAAGCAGGCCCACGTCGGCGTGGCTCTACTAGATGGCACCATGGACGACCTAAAAAAGATTGCAGAGCGCCAGCGGCTTGACCGATTCAAAGATATGTATGAGAATCAAAAGAAGGTAGCGGCTAGATTCGGTATGCCTCCGCCGCCTCCGCCGCCCGCGATTGCGCACCTATACCCTGAGGCCACGGCGCAAATCGAACAGACGAGACAGGCTCAGCAGAACATGACCCCACAACAACTGAAGAAACTTCAGGCTCAGCAGCAGGTATTGATTAATATGCTGATGGCGTTTCGCTGACGTGTCTTTGAGATTTACCCCGTTTTCTCGTCTTTGTTCGGTGTAGATGGAGAGTATGACCTCTAAGCTTATGGAGGACATGGATTTGGAGGAACCGCCCACGATCAAGTTTGGTGACGCCTCTGTCGCCGCACCTTTTACCTCCAAGCTTGGCAACGTTGCCGCCAGTAAGTGTTATTCACTTTGATTGCCATTTTGCTTGCATGTTTTGAATAAAACCTAAAGCAACCTTCGCGCCCTAGTCAACAACATCATCCGGCAGGGCCGCTGCACGCTTGTGGCCACTATCCAGATGTACAAGATCTTGGCGCTCAACTGCTTGATCTCAGCATACTCGCTCTCGGTGCTGTACCTAGACGGCATCAAGTTTGGCGATTTGCAGGCCACAATCTCGGGCATGCTTATGGCAGTGTGCTTCCTGTGCATCTCAAGGGCTAGGGTTGGTATAGGTTTCTCCTTTTAGCCACCTTTTTTTTTTTTTAGGTATACCTTCTTTATTGTCACGAATAATCTTGTTTGCTAACGGCAACCAATTATGCACATTCGTCTATCAGCCTCTCGAGAAGCTATCCAAGGAGCGTCCACAAACCAACATCTTCAATCCGTACATCATCATCTCGGTCATTGGTCAGTTCATTATCCATATCGTCGCGCTGGTTTACATCAACGCACTGGCCAAGGCCTGGGAGCCGTGAGTATCGGGGTACTTGGTGATTGAACTGGATGCGGTTTTTGCTTATGTGTGCTCTGGTAGTTTTCCGAAGGTTATTTCTATGCATGTATAATGAGCTGAATTCAATTGCCCGATACCCTTCTCAGAGTGAAGGAGGTCGACCTCGAAGGCGAGTTCGAACCCTCGCTGCTTAACAGCGCTGTGTATCTTATCCAATTGTCCATGCAGGTGTCTACCTTTGCTATCAACTACCAGGTATATTATCATTTTCATTATATGACTTGACGGTTAGGTGACAGACCTTTGGTAACTGACTGCATTAACTCGAATGATATTCTATAGGGATACCCCTTCCGCGAGCGCATCCAGGACAACAAAACCCTGTACTATGGTCTTGTTACCGTTGGTGCGATCGCCCTCGCCGGTGCGACCGAGTTCTTCCCTATGGCGAACGAACAACTCAAGCTGGTCAAATTCCCTGATGAGGTAAGTGGATCGTGTCGACGCTGTTTACTATGTTCTTGGTCTGCTATTGGATGGATATGGAATATGTATGGTTCACATTTACATTCCATTACTAACGGATCGGTTTTATTTATATTTATATGTTATTTTTTTGCACATCCCACGCCATCTGTCTGCCGTCAATAGTTTAAGCAGAAGCTGACGTGGTGCATGATTCTTGATTTTGGACTGTCATACGCGATCGAGATTTTTGCCAAAACACTGTTTGCTGACAATTTACCAAAGGCGATTGCGAGACGTCGTGTGCCCGAGTCGCGACGCATTGCCTGATTGTAAACACGCAACCTTGTGTGCTGTTGTAATGCTTACTTCTTAGATTGTATGTTTGTTGTTGTTTCAATCTCGATTTTTGCAAGGTAGAGAAAGAGATCCTTTATTGTGACGAATAAAAATGAGTTTATCGTAATTTAGAAACGTGATCGGAGCATGTGACTTAAGTCGACATGAAAGGGTGACTCGCGTGTCCATAACATTTCTGTCTCTACTTTAACATCACAAAATGCCTGTCACCATAGCCCCTATTCCCTCCTCTCTTCCCATCCTCCCGCTTTATAACAAGAAGGTTCTCCTCCCTTCCGTCGTCTCCAGAGTCGTCCTCCGTAACAAGGACTCCATCTTTCTCCTTCGCAAGCTCCAGAGGACCTTCGACCCAAAAACCCCCACCATCGTCGGTTGTGTGCCCGTCATACGCAAGGACGACTCCTCCTCTCAGACAGGGGCCGACAACAACGACAGGGCTATTACCAACGGCTCCGCTGCCGGGGACGATGATGACGCTACCCAGGCCGAGCCAACCACTGCCCCGCAGGTGCCCCTGCATACCCACCAACGGCGTCCAGTCCGGGGTAAGCGGCCGGATGACCCGGTAGACAGCAAGGCGAGCGAGACGCTAACGGTGGGAGAGGACTTGTTCAAATTTGGGTGTGCCGCAAGGATTGTGCGAATCGAGCGGATCGGATTTGGTGGATTCGCCATCTTTGTTGAGGGTAAGTTTTGATGGGCGGCAATTTGCTTTTGGGGATGTGATGGTCGACCGTATTGGATGAATTGCATGTTTTGTTTTGTTTGTTTTGCCCGAAACTAATCCTAGATTATGCAATATAACCTTAATAATATTGTCGTGCACTTAATTGCTTCATCATCTCGGATCCCTTGTCCCTAGGCCTATCTCGCTTCCGTATCGATCACATTGTCCAAGAGACCCCTTACCTTGTCGCCTCCATCACTAGTTACCCTGAGCCCCTTGAGTCCACCTTCCCTAACGACTCCGAGTTGACCGAGCAGGTTCTGCGCTTCCGTGCCCTTGCACGCGAGTTCCTCAACAAGCTGAAGGAGCTGCAGCTGCCTGATGCCCTGATTGCCCAGCTGCAGCGCCTAGTCGAACAGGCCCCGCCATCTACCTTGGCCAATCTTCTTGTCACCGTCATCGATGTAAGCTTCGACGAGAGACTGAGCATGCTCGAGACTGCGGAGCTGAGGAGGAGACTGGAGAAGACGTGCGATTGGATGACGAGGCAGCTGCATGTGAGCTGATCTTATTTCTCTTTGGTCTTATGGGGAGATTAGAGGGACGATTGACGCGATCCTCTCTATTTTAAATTACTCATTAATCATTTTCCTTGGTTGCCCATTCATTTCACGGGGCCCTCAGCTTCTTCAAATCTCGCAGCAGGTTCATTCGACCATTGAGGACAAGCTAAGCAAGAAGCAGCGCGAATTCTATCTCCGTCAGCAGGCAAGACTAAATAATATTTTAACGATTACAAACCCAAGCATCAATTGGCACTCCGTGTACTCACTGCCCTTTTCACACACATACGCACCCCTTCCAGCTCAACGCCATAAAAGAAGAGCTCGGCGAAAAGGACTCGGACGACTCCGTTTCCAACAGTTCTGAGGAAGACGAGATCACGGACTTGGCTAAGCGCTTAACGGATGCCAGCCTGCCCGAGGAGGTTGCTACCGCTGCACAGCGCGAACTCAAGCGGCTCAAGCGCTTGCATCCGTCAACGGCCGAGTGGTCGGTCGTGCGGACATACTTGGAGACAGTGGCGGAGCTTCCGTGGAATAAAAGCAGTGAGGATGTACTAGACATTAAGAAGGCAAGGGAGCAGCTGGACGCGGATCACTATGGGTAAGTTGGTATTGGTGCTGAGTATGTAGTTAACGAGTGTTACTAGTGCTTTGGTTTGCTTGGGTTTGACGCTGTGGCGGGTCATACGTCACGACGTCACCGTTTCAATCGAGTTACTCCTCTCAAATATCTGATGACCGCTTTCTTGATCTCCAGCCTTGAGACCGTAAAGAAACGTATCCTTGAATACCTGTCCGTAATCAAGGTCAAAGGTGACCTCAAGGCGCCAATCATCTGCTTCGTTGGACCGGTGGGTAATTAGTAGTTGAATGGAATTGAACACTCAACTCTAACTCTCCGTATCTTCACATTCTTGTCGTGTGCCATTTTCCTTACCACTTTATCACCACATATACCTACACCTCGTCTGTATTGGGTACAACACAGCCGGGCGTTGGCAAGACTTCCCTTGGTAAATCTATTGCCACGGCGCTCTCGCGGCGCTTCCACCGCATCTCGCTGGGTGGCGTGCGCGACGAGGCCGATATCCGCGGGCACAGACGGACGTACGTTGGCGCACTGCCCGGGCTGGTGATTCACGGTTTGAAAAAGAGCGGTGTGAATAACCCCGTGTTCTTGCTTGGTTAGTATTCTTTCTTTCGACCCTTGTGTATGTATCACCCAGAGAAAGCTGCTATCGTTGTCTCTTCGCTTTTCGTCTCTAATTTTTTTTAAAAAAAAAAAAAAAAAAAAAAACATATCCAGACGAAATTGACAAAACCGCCTCTTCCTCACACTATGGTGATCCTACCGCTGCATTACTGGAGGTCCTGGATCCTGAACAGAACTACACATTTACCGATCACTACCTCAACCTCCCCTTCGATCTCTCGCGTGTAGTCTTCATTGCCACTGCCAACACACTTGAGACGATCCCGCCGGCATTACTGGACCGAATGGAGGTTATTCCGCTGCCCGGCTACACATTCGAGGAGAAGCTACACATTGCGCGTAACCATCTGATCCCGAAGCAAGTCGAGCAGCACGGGCTGAAGGAGGGGGACGTGGTGATGGGAGACGACGTTGTGCTGAGAATTGCGGAAGGATACACAAGAGAAAGTGGTGTCAGAGGGTTAGAGAGGGCGATCGCGGCGGTGGTCAGGGCAAAGTGCGTGGAAGTGGCGGAATTGAGGGAGCAGAGCAGAGAGGCGGAGTATAGATCCGAGGTGAAGCTGGAGGAGCTAGAGGAGATTCTTGGGGTGGGTCTTGTCTGGATTTCTCTGATTCGGCATGTTCGTTGCTTAAAACCTGAGGGATTGGTGGATGGCAGATCTGTTAACTCATCTACTTTGTCGCTCTCAATTTCCTTATCTCTCGAAACGCTTGCAATCCCATAACCGTGACATCAGATTGAAAAATTTGATGACGAGATTGCGCAGCGCGAGTCCGTCCCCGGTATTGTTACGGGCCTCGCATACACAGCCAGTGGGAGTGGAGGAATCCTGTTCATCGAGGCTTCGCAGATGCCGGGCAAGGGAAACTTGCAGTTGACGGGTACGTACGGAATGTGATCCGCCGCATGCTTTATAGTTGCGTTGTCATTATTATTTTGGTGAAAACTTTATAACTATTGAGTTAGTACATTCACTGGGCGACACCTTTATCGGATAGGGTGAGAGCCCACAATATTTACCAACAGCGTCTCTTGCTGATGTCTTTCCACCAACACTTACCCTCCTTGTGCAGGCAAACTCGGCGAAGTGATTAAGGAATCGGCGCAGATTGCACTCTCTTGGGTCAAGGCGCACGCTTACTCGTTACGCCTCACTGCCTCGCAGAACGCCAACTTGCTCGAAAATGTAGATATTCACGTGCATGTGCCGTCCGGGGCCGTACCAAAGGATGGCCCGTCAGCGGGTAAGTCGTAACATAGTTGGCATAAACCATCGGCGCTCGTGAAGCCTCTGCTCCATAGCTAAGCATTCATAATTTCCACCCGTATTCTAGGCGTCACCATTGTCACCGCTCTCGTTTCCCTCCTCTCCGACCGCCGGGTTCCTCCGACTACCGCCATGACCGGCGAGATCACCCTCCGCGGCAACGTCCTTCCCGTGGGCGGCATCAAGGAGAAGGTCATTGCGGCGCATAGGGCGGGGATTCGCCGCATTATTGTGCCGTTTCGGAATAAAAAGGATGTCACGGGCGACGTCCCCGCTGCGGTACGGAATCAGATCGAATTCGTGTACGCCAAGACGGTGGCGGACGTACTAGAGGAGGCCTTCGGGTTGGAGAAAGGGAAGGAGAGGAGGGGGGAAGGAGTCGTGGTCATTGAGTCGAGATTGTAAATTGTTGGCTTGGGATGTAAATATTCTCATGTAATGTAATTGGCTTTTGTTTTGATAAATAGTTGGTGAGCGTATTTAAGAAGCTTTTTATAACATAATAACTTTAATCAAAATTGGTCTAATCAATTTACAAAGGCTCCATTCAGTATTACATTCGATATCAACACCTACGCCCATCCGAAGCTTCAAAATTTACCACGAGATACGATTCATCGTATTGTTCCAACTTCTTCGTAACCTTCAACGATTCAGCGTCCGTGAAAGCTATTTGTTTGCATCGAAAGGGAAAGAGCTGAGCCGGAAGGGAAATACGCATAGTTTTTCTTTCTTTGTTCGATCTTGTGGTTGCATCAAACAATAATTTATACAAAGCCAGAATAGGTGATGTGCTAAAATCTATTATTTTTCCAGCATCATCAAAATAAACAATTAAGAGGCATATTTTCTCCCGCTTCGAGAAAATATATATATTACAAATTACTCTTATTAGCTTCTACGATAAACTCACACAAATAATTATCACCAATCCTATGACCCACACACCAAATTTAGTTATACGCCGAGCGTCGCCATCCGCTCCACTACACGCTCCACCTGAGCTTCCGTTTTTGTTGGAGATAGGGGCTCACCATTCTCGCGAGACCGGATGATGGCGACTGCCTCTTGTAACGTCTGCCCAGTACCTATGCAAGCGAGTAGAAGATAGACAGGGGATCGACGAAATGCATGAAGAGAAGGTTGACATTATTCGGAAGTGTCCGTTATATATAGCAAGGAAACGTGGTAATGACAGGCAAAATACTCACTATCAATGGATTTCAAAAAGCGCATCAGCTCTCTACACAACTATTTTAGTACAGAAAAGTAGGCAATATTGATGGTCAGTGAATAGTCACAGAGATTGTGAAAATACATGAACATGAGGAAGACCCTATGCAAAATAACCTCGTAATTCTCGGCATCCATTGCTTTCTGTAACAACCGTACGGTATCCTAACAAGTAATTAAGATGTGAGCGAAAAAAAAAAAAAAAAAAAAAAAAAAAAAAAAAAAAAGGGCCTTATAGTTATTAAAATCTCATTTTTTTTTTTCTCGATACACTCACTTTATTGAGACGAAAAAAAATGGTCGGTCGTCATGGTGCGATTGTGCGCACACGAAATAGCTTATTGTCAGGTTAAGGTTGGTCCATGGAGATAAGTTTGATATACCAACATTTTTCGTTATAACTTTAAAAGTGTCATAATTACGTATTTACAGTTTGGTTTTCCTCGTTTAATTGCTTTGTACAGTGGCACTATGGCAATCTAGGAGGTTAAAGCCAGCAAAGTTCGTCATGATGAATAAAAAAAAATAACCAACAAACGAAACAAACGAAACCATAAGCAGCAGCGTCTCAGTTTTTTTTAGTTTTTTTTTTTTTTTTTTCTCCCACGAAACTTATCACGATCGTTCAAAGAATGGAATTTTACTTTTTAGCCATTTTTCAAACAACAAAAATATGCCAAAAAAAAAAACCTTTTAGCACGCACGATCTACTTTTTGGTAAGGTCATTAACTATAACCGCGGAGAGGCTTTTTTGAGGGTGCGGGTAATCCTAAATCCTCTAATTGAACGGCGTTCACGTTTCAGAATAATTTGTTTTTTTCAGGTGCTAATTAGTCATGTAGTCGTTAGTAGAT
>RBNK01002225.1:0-11705 GCA_003990785.1 Endogone sp. FLAS-F59071 | reverse complement strand
AAAAAAAAAAAAAAAAAGAAAGAAAAAGTGAGTTCAGATCTTTAGTTATATATATTTTTTAATATTTCAATGCCCTCAGAATCTATTTTATTTAGTTATTTATTTATCGAATAATTAATTTATTTATTTTTGATCAATTTTACTTTTTTTTTTTTATATTGAACAATAACATATTTCTATTTGATATACATTTCATTTATCATACATTTCATTTATCACCTCAGTAACTTTTCCTCTTATTCAGATCATACATTATTATATTTTTATTATCTTTTTAGCAATCTTCGATGGATACTTATTTCATTTATTTGTATTTGGACATTATTTGATATATTATTATTTTATTATCCCTTTTATTTTATTTCATATCCAGGAGTCATTTATTTATAGAAACATGATAAGCTACTTCTTTATTTAGTAATATCCTTATCAAGAATAGTATTTTCTTATTTTTATATTTTTGGATAACTTGGACACAACATTATGCTCACCACAGCACCCTACTTGCAATCAGAGCTTATTTTATTAGCTTCTCTCATATAGCTAATTCACATCACTGCTGACCTAAAGAGTCTCAAGGATGAAACATTCCCAGTTGAGCTCTCAGATGTGATGATTGACATGCAAATTCCTTGATTTTTGAGAATGTTCTGTGATCTTGCTCCTGGTGACAATTCCTAATCCTATCTATCATTGATTATCTCTCAGATCATCTGTCTGAGCTATTTTTTTTATAATTTAGATTATCCAGCAATTCACAATAATCAGATAATATTTTGTAGTGAAGTCTTTTAGTCTTTCAATTTGTATAAATACCCCCTTTATTTCTATCCAAATAAAATCAGTTTATATAGAGTCTTGAAATATCTCAATATTGTGACAAATGTACTAAAAACTGGTCGTTCGTTCGTTCGTATGTACCAAGTGAGAATGCTCAGAATTATGGATGCGATATCTCCCTTTGTGTATCCTTACTATAGCTTCATGCTGTGCTCTTCAGGCTTTACTATGACTGATATTGAGATATTCCAAGACTCTGTGTAAACTGATTTATTTAGATAGAAATAGAGAGGGTATTTATACAAATTGAAAGACTAAAAGACTTCACTACAAAATATTATCTGATCATTGCGAATTGCTGGACAATCTGACAAAAGATGACTTAGAGATGATCTGAGAGATAATCAATGATAGATGGGATCAGGAATTGTCGCCAGGAGTGAGATCACAGAACGTTCTCGAAAATCAAGGAATTCGTACGTCAATCATCACATCTGGGGGCTCAACTGGGAATGTCTCGTCCTCGAGACAAAGGGAATAAAATAAGCTTACGCAAGTGAATTGGCAATATATGAGAGAAGCTAATAAAATAAGCTCCTCTGAATGTGAGTCTCCGAAATTGTGTACATGATCTGCACTGTGATGAGCATAACATTGTTACTGGTCTTCAGTTAAATCTGTCTGAGTTATTCGAAAATATAAAAATAAGAAAATACTACTCTTGATAAGGATATTACTAAATAAAGAAGTGGCTTGTCATGTTTCCAAATGACTCCTGGATATGAAATAAAATAAAAGGGATAATAAAATAATGATATATCAAATAATGTCTAAACACAAATAAATGAAATAAGTGTCCATCGAAGATTGCCAAAAATAATAATGTCCAATCTGAATAAAAGGGAATAAGTTACTGAGATGATAAATGAAATATACGTCAAATGAAAATCGATCGAGTGTATTATTGTTTAATTTGAAAAAAAGGATGAAATCGATCGAAAATAATAAATAAATTAATTGTTCAATAAATAAATAACTGAATAAAATAGACTCCGGGGCGCTGAAATATTAAAAAAATATATAACTAAAGACTTGGACTTGCTTTTTCTTTCTCTTTTTCCTGCATGTCATCATGTCATTGTGTACGCTGATCTCATCCGGTACGTGTTCAGGTTTGTGGGTACATCTGTTCGGGTACGCGGTCGTTCGTAGATTCGTGACGCTTGACTTGCTCATCTTTCTCATTTCGGTCGTTCTGACTTTCTTTTGTTTTTTGTTGCAGATTTCGCTAGAATCCTCAAGAATCTTTCCGCATGGTGCACATGTGAGTCATTCTGCTGATTTCGGTAAGTAAACTCTAGATTTTACCATATGCGGGGGTCGCGGTGCATTCCTTGTATGATTCGGGTACATGATTCGTTTTGTTTACACCTGGGTAGATCGGGTGATTCGGATGGCATAAATCCAACATTTTGTTTATTCATGAAGTTTGTTTTTCGGGCACGAGCTGATTTGTCGTTTATTTTCCTTCTAACTCTTAGGTCATTCATGTGGATTGGGTCCTCGGTCAGGTGTCCTCTGGCTTTCTGGCTTCGTATGAGCTCATTCGTCGATGGAGCTGACGATCTGAACTGATTCATCGAGCTAGGTGATTCAGTAGGGTTATTGGCAGAACAAGGTGAGTGATTCGTGTGTGTGTATGCACGTGCATGTCGGGCAGTCTGAATGTTGCATGTCGGTCAGACTGGATGTCGGTCAGACTGAATCTCGCCATGAGGTGTCATCGATCATGAGGTCTTGGGGTGTGGGATTCTCGCGTGATTCCGTTCCTGGTGACTTGCTTTCAGCAATTCATTCTGGCTGGGGTATCGTCATGTGTCTTGCTCTCTTGTTGTCCGGATTTGTCTATTCTCTTCGACAAGGGTTGTCTGCTTGGGTCAGCAATGAGGTGTCCGGAATGAGGTCTCTAGCCTGGGTAAGTTCTTGGGGTCACACCGAGATTCAGAGTAGGTCTTGGGTGGTGGACTATTCTAGGTCGTTCGCGCGGTTATAAGAATGGGTCGTCTGCTGCTTCTGTTTTCCTTGCAAGATCAAAAAGTCTTCTAAATCACACCCTACTCCTTTTTTATATACTTTTACTATGACTTTGCAGTACCAACGATATCCAGTTACTATTGACGATTTCGTTAAGTCAAGTCCTCCTTCGAGTCCTTCTTCTATCCTTGGCAAGCATCGCCGGGATAACGACGACAAGGTTGTCTGTGAAACTCCTCCCACCAGTCATCATTCTTGAATTGCGGCAGATGGCGACAATAACGAGATTGTTCGTGAAACTTCTCTGGGTCAGCAGTTTTGGGACACTGCAGATTCTGAGGATGTCGACAACAATGGCGAGTAGCTTCCGACAAGCTCTAGTGTCCTGGGCAAGCAGTCTCGGGATATGGCGGATTCTAACAGCGATGACGAGCATCCTCCCAAGCATTGATGAACTGGTAAGTAAATGATTCAAGGCGCGAGATATCTGTCTGATCAACTGAAAGTGTCTTTGATCATTACTGATTTCTTTTCCTATGATTTTGCTATGTATTTTGAATTTCTAGCACCTCCAGCTCCTTCTGTATATCATGTCGATTCTCCAATCTTTAGCAGTCCAATACTGAGTCCTTTGGATGCAGATGTGGATGTGGATGCAGATCAGTCCAACATCTTAGTCATCAGTGCTATCGAAAATGATGACGACGATGAAGAATATGGTCCTAGTCGGTGGTGGGGTTTTCCTGTGGCTGAGGCTTCTAGCCAGTATTCTGATGACGATGATGATGGGGTAGCAACTCAGCTGCTCGACGAGGGCTTTGATATTGATGCAATGCAATATCCTATCCAGGGTAAGTACTATAGTCTGCGGGATCTTCCTGAAGTATTTTCATTTACTAACAATTTTCTTATTCTATGTTTTTACTATATTTTATAAATTGTTCACAGATTCAACAACTTCTGAGAGATGCTCTGATACTAAGGTTGATGATGAGAGAAGTCCTGAGCCAGCTTTGGAGTCTGATTCTGATATTGATTCTTTTGATTATTTTTCTCCTACGATTCTGTCTGATATTGATGAGAAAGAAGAATTTCCAGAGGTCGATCAGGTCGGTCGATCGATTAGATAGCTTCGCTTCCATATATTGATCAAGAGCTGATTCGGCAATAAAGATTTCTTCAGTCAATGATTTGTTTCTTCTCTGAGTTGCTGTGATCATTTTATTCTTTCTCTAGGGCAGGTGTCGGTGGTCCTTCTGGTCATTTCCTATAGCGCATATCAGGGTATGCTGGCTTCGGAGTAGTTATAATTTATCGATTTCTTCATTTTTCCATTTCTCCTTCAGTTTGGTCAGTTCGGTTCATTTGACTCGCATTCAGTAATTGTTCAGGTGTTGTTCAACTATTCAGCGATCATTTGTCTTGTTCACTCAGTAATTCGTTTTTCGATCATTTCTCTCTCCGGCGATCGTGGGTCCATAGGTCTTGTCTTGGATAGGGATGTGAGAGTCGGTCTTTTGATAACTCTCCTGCCAGTCAGCACCAAGATGTGACAAATGTACTAAAAACTGGTCATTTGTTCGTTCGTATGTACCAAGTGAGAATGCTCAGAATTATGGATGTGATATCTCCCTTTGTGTATCCTTACTACAGCTTCATGCTATGCTCTTCAGGCTTTACTACGACTGATATTGAGATATTTCAAGACTCTGTGTAAACTGATTTATTTAGATAGAAATAGAGAGGGTATTTATACAAATTGAAAGACTAAAAGACTTCGCTACAAAATATTATCTGATCATTGCGAATTGCTGGACAATCTGACAAAAGATGACTTAGAGATGATCTGAGAGATAATTAATGATAGATGGGATCAGGAATCGTCGCCAGGAGCGAGATCACAGAACATTCTCGAAAATCAAGGAATTCGCATGTCAATTGTCACAATATCAGTCATAGTAAAGTCTGAAGAGCACAGCATATAGCTATAGTAAAGATATATAAAGAGAGATATCATGTCTAACACTCTGAGCATTCTCAACAAATAAATAAACAAACAAATGACCAGTTATTAGTATATTTGTCATATTATAACTATTTTGTCTAAATCTTAAATATTGACTAAGAGCTATTAATTTAACTTTTAACTATTGATCAATATTTGATTTAACTAATATATTTTTAATATCTTCAATTTCTTTTTCTAAATTATAATTAATTTCTTTATCATCAGATGAAGAATCATTTTTATCTAATAAAAAATTATCTTCAATATTATTATTATCTTTTTTTTAAAAAAAAAAAACTTATAATTTTAGCTGAACCTTTAGCAGCTTCTTGATTTTTCTTTTTTATATCTTCTTAAAGTTCTAGCTGAATCACTATTTCTATATGTTTTACTTTTAAAATCTTTAATATTTTTTTAATTTTCTTAAAGAATATTTATCAATTTTGCTCACTGTTGTAAATTAATTAATAATTCTTCTTCTTTTTCTATATGTTCTTCAATTTCTACTTTACTCTCTTTATTTTCTTTATCTCTATTAATATAATATAGTTTAAACTTATATTCTTTATATATTGTGATGGCTAACTCCTAAACTATCTGAATACTATGAATTTGATACTATACTCAATTTGGAGTTACTGCAATTTTCTATTCTCTTTTATTTTTAGTTAGAGTCATTTTTAGTAAGTGATCTTGCCACCAGCAATGAACATAGTTTTTAATGATCAATCTCATTTTTATCAATGAAATATTATTTGCAGTTATTGAGTTATACTTGTAGCAAAGCCTTTTCTTGATTATTCTTTCTTAGTTCTTCAATTTTATATAAATATCCTCTCTATTTCTATCTAAATAAATCAGTTTTGTACAGAGTCTTGAAATATCTTAATATCGGTTATAGTAAAGTCTAAAGAGCACAGCATGTTTAGCTATAGTAAGGATATATAAAGGGAGATATCACATCTGACACTCTGAGTATTCTCAATAAATGAATAACTGATTATTAATACATTTGTCATATCTTAGTACTAACTGGCAGAAGAGTTATCGAAAGACTAACTCTCACATCCTCATTTAAGTAGAACCAAATGATCTCTTCAAGTAATGACAGCATATCTATAGTAGAAGATAGCATTGTTTAAGACAGATCACTGAAGGACACCTCTGCTTTTTATATAAAGAAGATTACTAAACAGCTCTGGCTCCAAAGAAGAAGAATTTATTACACCTGACCCTTCTGACAGCAACTATAGTAAAACAAGAGAAACTATCATCTCTCTTATAGTATATAATAGGTTATTATCAGATGATAAATCAACTATCAATTTTAGTGACAATCTACAAGTATTATTTTATGAAACAACTGATAATAAATCAGATGACAAACTAGAAATTAACATATATAAAATGATAGAAAGACTATCAACTTTTACTAGTTATATATTAGCCAAATCAGTTATTAAGTTTATTGAAGACTTGCAGATTTATAATGCAATCTGATAGTTCAATAATGTTGCAAAAGTGAATGTTCTAAAAGCAGTTTTTGTTGTAATTATTAGCTTATTATATCTCTCTCTCCCATTATCAACGATTGATTGTATGTCACTCAATTGTGGCTTAGACGATCTTTGTTTGTATCGACCAATCATAATTTAGTATTAATAAATACACGCATATTGGCTTTATAAGCCAGTGCGCTCTTTACTCCAAAAACACATATTCAAAGATCAAATTTCAACAGGTTATAAGCCCCGAGCTACTCAAATTACAGCTCAACAACCTGAGATCTACGCAATCATAGTATCTACGCAATCATAGCAGTTACAACTGCAATTACTGTAAGTGTTTATTTAACATTGTAAACAATGCGTCAAACAATGCGATAAACAATACAACAAATGACACCGCGATAAAGCAATACGATAAATAATATGTAACAACATAGCATTCAATGACATGACACAATGAAATAGATAATCTATATACATCATCATCATCAGTAACAAGATCGACAAGATTGCAGTCTAAATCAAAAACAGACAACAGATATCAAACCCTTGACGACGACGAAGGATTAGATAGCAACTATCAGAGCAATATTGGATTTAGCCTCGATCGACAGGAACAGATGGCTATAACGATCAGAAATCAGAAAGATAAATTAGATACACTGACAACCCTAATGGGTGAATTGATGGTAAAAATCGACAAAACAAATGCATTACCTAGCACGCCAACCAATTAGAATGCAGCTACAGAAGGCAACACGCCACGACCATCACCATCACCAACAACATCAACAAAGCTTAACAATCTGGTGAAGGAGTACCTGAGATCGATCAACAAATTCAATAGATCAGGAGGCACACCCAGATTGTTCGATTACTTTGATGCCATAGAGCAATTTATTACCAGCACCAATCTATCAGTACAAAAGGAGGAAGTCAACACAGCGATCAGTAAAATTACAGGTAATACTAGAATGTAGCTATAGAGGCACATGAACACATTAGGAGAATTTGATTCATGGAATGAGCTTAAAGAGGCTATAATGCAAAAATATGTACCAATGGAACAATTGTTATGAATGCGCAATAAGCTTGCAATAATGAAGCAAAAAGGATCGATTGAAGATTATAATAATGCTTTCAACTGGATTATGGCATAAATCAAAGATATAACCGACACAGAAGCTATACCGCAATATCTCTGGGGTCTAAGCTCCAGGTACCGGGAATTAATACTTGTGTGGGAGAATATGCCGACAATGCTGGAGGCTTTATAACTCGCATGCATCAGGTTCGACCCGGATAGTAAACAAAGACATGACAAAGCCCACACAACAGACCAAGGTGGCTACCAAGGTGGCGACCGAGGCAGCTACCAAGGCGGTGACTGAGGCGGCTACCGAGGCAGTGGTCATGACAACCGAGGCAGAAGCGCCGGACAAAGCCGAGGCTATAACAATGATAGTGGAAACACCAGACGAAGCTGAGGCTATAATAATGATAACAGAAACAATTGAGGAGGTCATTATAATGACCGAAGCGGCGATTGTGGAGCCCATTGAGGCAGGAATTTTTGGGGATACCCTTGGAAATGTTATGTCTGTAAGGGAGAACACAGAATATTTCAATATAACAAATTCAACGATTGGGTAAAAACAGAAAAAGAAAAGGCTGAACTGAGAGCTGAAGCAAATCTGGTGATTGGTGCTATCATTGATTCGGGTACCACACAACATATATTCAACCAATTGGAGATTTTCGAGACGGTGGCTGAGTACAATGGCTTGATCATATGTGCAGGGAACGAGAAACTATGCACAATGTACATTGGAATAATTGAGCTCGATGATGAGCTGAAATTATAGGATATCTTATATATACCAGAGATTACCAGAAATTTAATATCTGTGTGAGTGTTGACACATGACAGAAATGACATAACCTTTAAGAGCGATGGATCAGTAATTAAAATCGGCGTGGATCACGAAGAAGTCAAAATTGGACAGGCCAATGGCAACCTATTTCATTTATTAACATCACTAGAGCTAAAGCTAGAAGCAAACATCACTGATTCTAAGATTGATAACTATACATTATAGCATCACCAACTAAGCTATCCAGGCCAAAATACTCTGCAATCAATCAACAAATTTGTTACAGGGCTCAGAGATGTGCGGCTGTCAACCAGACAAATCGAAATATGCACCGGGTGCAAACATGTGAAGTTGCACTGCAAGCCTTTCGGATACGCAAAAAATCAATCGATAGAGCCTATCAGAAGGGTGCACTCAGATCTGTATGGGCCAATGCCTACGCCATCAGTCAATGGAGCGAAATATATATTAACATTCATCGATGACGCTACTCGCTATGTTACAACATATTTTATTGACAACAAAAGTGATATATTTGATCGATTCCAGATATTCAAGACATTCGCCGAAATACAATCGGGCCGAAAACTGAAGATTCTCCAGTCAGATAGAGGAAGAGAGTATGTAAACACCGAGATGCGCGAATTTTTAATCAAAAACGAAATTCATCATGAAATGATAACGCTGGATATGCTGCAACAAAATAGTGTTGCTGAACGATATAACCGGACATTGATGGAGTCGATCTGGGCCATTAAAATCACTGCCGACATACCTGATGAACTTTGAGTGGAACTTGCCACAAGTACTACATATTTACGCAACCGATTGCCAATGCGAGCCAATAAGGAGAGTACTTCACCATTTGAATTATGGCATGGTCACAAGCCTAATATTAGTAACTTGCATGTCATATGGGCTAACGTATATATACATATTTGTAAAGGAAAAAGGTCGAAACTGGTACTCTGATCCAAAAAGCTTAAAATGATTGGCTATCATGACAAAAAGAAAGCATACAGGCTCTGGGATCCAACCAATAGGAAGATAGAGATCAGCTGCGATGTTACATTTGATGAATCTATTATATTAAAATCCTCAACAATTGTTAATCCAGAAGATCAAGAATATGTCATTGAAGTGATCATTGGAGAATGCAAGATTGATGAAAAAAGGCAATATCTGGTTAAATGGCTAGGCTATGATGATGACGACAACACCTGGGAGCCAATCGAACAATTGATCAACACTGAAGCTCTACAAATTTGGTAAGATTGCATGTCAGAAGCTAATTTAATTGAATCGACCAATGACTCAATGACCTACAAGGAAGTAATTTCTTTGCCTAATGTGAAGCTTTGAGAGGAAGTGATCAATCAAGAGCTTAAATCACTTAAGAATAATAACACATGGACGATTGTACCTGAGGTGCCTACAGGATGCAAGCTGATTGGATGCAGATGGGTATTTAAAAAGAAGCTCAACACTGATGGATCAGTTGCTAGGTACAAGGCGAGATTAGTGGCCAAGGGATATTCACAACAGCAAGGAATTGATTATGATGAAACATTTGCTCCTATGGCAAAATTCATGTCAATCAGGGCACTCTTATCGATCGGTGCAGTCCTAAACTTAGAAATTCACCAAATGGATGTAAAAACTGCATTCCTGAATAGCGATCTTGATAAAGAGATCTACATGATGGTACCTGAAGGAATTGACCAATCAGAGCTGTCACCGAGAGCTGTATGTAAGCTCAATCGATTATTATATGGACTAAAGCAATCACCTCATATATGGAATCAGAAGATCAACAACTATCTCAGCTAATTAAATTTTACAAGACTACAATCGGATTACAGTATTTATCTAAGAAGACAAGATGATCAATCACTGATAATTATTACCATATATGTCGACAATCTACTAATTCTGGCTGATTCGATGGAAACGATGAACAAATTCAAGGCGGAACTTAGCAACACATTTGATATGATAGACTGTAGTGAAATTAAACATTTTTTGGGTATTCAAGTCATGCGTGATCGAAAAACACACACGATCACAATTGATCAAAGTCACTTCACTAATCAAATTATTACAAGGTTTAACATGACGGATGCCAAGCCAATCAGCACACCTCTTGATCCATCCATTCAACTCAAAGCTGAAGGGGGAAAATCCGCAGACCAAAGTCTATTCAGACAAATGATCAGTAGCATAATGTACCTGATGATCAGGATGAGACCTGATCTAGCTGCTACTGTTAGCATCATTAGTCAATTTTTGGCTAATCCAATGCAGGAACATCACTACGCCCTCAAACAATTATTAAGATATATTAAAGGAACAGCCAATTATAAGCTGTGCCTTGGATGCGATCAGGATCTAAGACTGATTGGTTTCAGTGATGCTAACTGGGGAGGAGATATTAACACACGACGATCAACCACAGACTATATTTTCAACCTATCAGAAGGAGCCATCAGCTGGTCAAGCAAATGCCAACCAACCATTGCCCTATCAACAACTGAGGCAGAATATATGGTATTAGCACATGCGACGAAAGAAGCCATTTAGCTACGCACCCTATTGGATGAGTTAGGATATTTGCTGAATTGTGCAACAACCTTATTTGAAGACAACCAATCAGCAATCACCCTTGCTAAAAATCTAATTAATCACGCTCGATCAAAGCATATCGACATTCAGCATCACTTTATTCAAGAGAAAGTTAAATCAAAGGTGATAGATATTGTTTACATAGCAACAGATGAAATGATCACTGATGCATTAACTAAGCTACTTGCATGACCAAGACTTGAAATGTTGATCGCAAAAATGAGCTTACATAACTAACTTTTAAAAATCTTTTATGTTCTTTATTATGTCTTTCTTATTACTCAAGTAGTATTTTACATATAGTTATTTGCAGTAAATGTACTTCATGGATGCTATTCGTGATGTACAGTTAAACATTTTTTATTCTTTTATTTTTTATTTATTTATTTTTATTGAGATATGTCAAGCAGGGGGAGTGTTGTAATTATTAGCTTATTATATCTCTCTCTCCTATTATCAACGATCGATCGTACGTCACTCAATTGTGGCTTAGATGATCTTTGTTTGTATCGATCAATTATAATTTAGCATTAATAAATACACACATATTGGCTTCATAAGCCAGTGCGCTCTTTACTCCAAAAACACACATTCGAAGATCAAATTTCAACAGTTTTATGAGGACCTACCAAGATCATATATAATGCTGCAAGACTCACTACAGCAGCAAATGGAGGATTTAATATAGGAGTAGGAGGAGTGAATACAGAAGCTAACACTGTAATAACCTTCACTAATACTATTGCATGGTTGAGAGCCACCTATTATACAGCCAACATATAGCAAAGTATAAAGGATTAGCTAGCATCAATATATCAAGAAATAAACAAAAGTTTTCTTACCTTTCACATGAAGGTCTGATATATAGTGGATCTTGTA
>RBNK01002224.1:0-11708 GCA_003990785.1 Endogone sp. FLAS-F59071 | reverse complement strand
TTTAAAAAAAGAAAAAAAATATTAGCTTTAAAAACTTTCAAGCTTGACCCACTAACAAAAAAAAAAGTTATATAAGTATCATAATTAATTAGATAAAATCATTATAAAACAGAATCATTTACTTTACCTCAATAGCTATAGTTAATATTCTTAAAAAGATATATATAACTAGTTGAGTTATATATCAGTTTCATCATTTCTGTTAAGTTAATGTATAATTATTTAAAAATCAAACTACAGAGATATCTTATTTATATTAATTAGCTATAGTTGATAAGTTATAATAAATATATTATTAAAATTACTTATTATTAAGTAAAATAAATTTCTATATTAATATTTAAACTTATTATACTAGTAATTAAATAGTTTAAATTTTATAGAGTCTTTATTAGAATAAATGAATCTTTATCTTAAAGAAGAACTATTTTATCTTAATTTCTTTTTAATAGTTTTTTAAAAAGAACTTTCTTTATTATAGAATACATATCCTATAGTTCTTTTTAAGTTTATAAAAATTTTCTAATAAAATAAACTAAGAAAATAAGTTTTAACTATTTCAGTCTTATTTTTTGTTCAATCTTAAGTTTTTAGATCAATTTTGAAGTACTATAGTTTTATATTAGTTATCAATATAATCCTATAAAAGAAAATATTATGTTTATAATGATTATAAGATAAAGATTTTTCAAATTAATTACTTTTACTTTTTATATTTTGCAAACTTTGAAACTATTAAACTTATGAACAAGAGAATTATGGAAATTATGAAAATTATGGAAATTACAGATCTGTATATTACAGATTACAAATTTATAGAGATTATAGATTTTGGAGTATGGAGAATGGAGATTACATACTTACAGAGAGATTACTATACTAAAATGCACGTCACTTCTAATTTTTACCCCCCAGATAAAAATAAGTCGTCACCGAACCGAAACGGCATACATTGCGTACTTCGCGTGCCTAGGTACGACAATGTACGGCAAGTATGTGACATGGGTTTGTTAATGGTAAAATCCTTTCCATTGCGACCCTTGACTTATTCCAACCTTCACCTTTCATCACCTGATTACGTCGCCACTACCTTCTCCATCTTGGCCTGGACGACCAATAAGCTCGCCGTCACACCAGCGACCCACATTCCCTGTGCCACATCTCCGAGCACCTTTCTCATCTCACTCTGCCCAGCATGATGATGCAGGCTAGCATTCGGTGTTGATCCGTGCTCTTGCTGCTCTGCAGGTTCTACGTGCTTTTCAAAGGCGCGAGTTATCTCTTCCTTAAACGACCACAGTCCCCTGGCTTTGCGCCTGCCGACGATGAGCAGATCCTTCTTCTGGAGGTGTTCGCGCGCGTAGGCGGTAGCGTCCTGCAGCGGGTGGTCGGTGCGGAGCTCGGCGAATTGAACCTTCTTAGCGGCTGCGGGGAAAGAACCAGCAGTACCAAAATATTCGTTCCGCAGTTGCTCAGTCAACTCAGTCTCTTCAATCACGGACGGTGCCTCTACCAATTGCTGGGAGAGAAGACGGATGAGGGCATTGTCGACGACGTGCGAGTGGAGGTGCTCGTTAGAAGTCATGGTGAGCGTCGGGGTAATAATCTCCTCAGGCAATAGATGAGGGTACTGGAAATTGGCTGGGCCGGGTAGTGGCGATGACGATCTGGAGCCATGAATAGGAGTTTGGGTGCCGCTAGGGAGAGTAAAGCCTTCCACGGCGACAGAAGGCTTCTCCTTCTCTTCTTTCTTATCATCGGATAATACAAGCCGCAGCACGGTCACGGACACTCCCGGGAAACTAGACAGTTTAAGTGCAAACTTGACTGCCTCACGATCGTCGATCCCGCCAAAAAACGGCACAAGGATGTGCTGCTCCGTCATACCAGCTGGGTGGTGAATTACGGCGCCAAATGAATCATCATCATTGAAGTCTGTTTGCCCAACGCCAAACCCACGATCAAAGAGCAGGCCGACCGGACAAATGGCACCCAAGAAGACTTTGAGAACGAACTGCGCGTGATGCGGGTTGTATATAATCGCGTCCTTCTGTTCTGGTGGGTTCAGACCTTCTTGGTGAGCGACGTGATCGTCCCAAGGCATGATGATCATGTCGGCCTTTGTAGCAGCGGCCTGCTCCGTCAGATTCTTCGCAAAGTCATCAGTTGTCGAGACGGTCAGGTGAGCCTTGACGTCAATTTGATTAAGGCGCGCAAAAGCTCGAATGACGCTCACGACAGGATCACGATTGATGGTGTTTTGAGATTCCTGCATCATCATGACGGCACTGGTACGCTGCGTGAGCTCAATGAGGCGGAGAGCGTGGATTTCGAGTTGCGATGTGGTGGAGAGCTCTTCGGAACTGCGGCCAGCAACAGTGTCGGATATCGCAGATTTTGGCTTGTGCTGGAGCATCTGAATCAGCGCCATGATGCTGGGTATGTATTGCATATTGTTTAAGCTGAGCATCAAACGAAAGGTCCCCGTGTCCGGTTGCTTTTCGAGAGAGTGGCTCGTGGACTCGATGTCTGTTTGGCGTGCTTTAACCTTTTCCAGAAGCTCGTGCTCACACTTACGTTGATAGGCAACCGGATAGAGTGCGAGGACAATCGGGGTGGTCATGCAGGTAGTGACCAAAGCCATGACAACCATAATAACAAAAACTGAAAGCATGGTTGTAGATGTAAATGAATATAGCCAGATTAGGCAACGACAGGTATAACCAACAAAGAAACTCACTAGTATCGTTAATGACACCTGCCTTGTGACCCAAATTCAGTACGATAAGTTCGACTAACCTGCAACATTGATATTAGATAAGTGAGTAAAAAAACACAAGTGATCAATTTTAATAACAAGCAGCCTCCAACCACTCAGGGCAAGCACATACATACGCACCCTTTACAATTCATCAAGAACCCAACAGTCGCACTTTCACGCCAGGTCATGCCACTCAGCTTGGCCGCGAACGTGCAACCGACGACCTTACCAAAGCAAGCGACGAAGACGGTCAGAAACACAAAGCCCCAGACCTCACCGCTGTTGAGCAGGCCGATTTGGGTATTGAGACCAGAAAGGGCAAAGTACTGGCAAATGAAAGGAGATTCAGGTTAAGCTTTTAAATTACGTGAATACAGAGGATAAATAAGTGCAAGCCATGATAAAATATCGCTCACAAGTGGCAAAAGCATATTGACGAGGTCTTTAATTTTCTCTGTGACTTTAGCCACGAATACACCATCATGCGGAACAATAACACCGACAAGGAACCCGCCAAAGATGGGATGCACGCCAATAATATCAGTGACAAAGGCCGAGAACAAGATCATCATAAGAAGGATGGTTGTGACAACGGGAGACGGGCCGTTTTCGAATGAACCAGTAATCACACAAAGGCGCCTAAAGAGCGGGCCAACAATATATATGATAAATAGACCCCAGGCGACGGCGCACAGGAAGACCCAGAGGGCCGTGAGTGTGCTAGTAGCATTTAGAAAAGCGACGACGAGGGCGAGAAGGGCCCTGTATGCGTAAGAAGCGTGGAAGCAAGAAGGCCCGAGAGTGTTAGCACGTGATACGATGTATATTTACGAAATAAGTTTGTCCTTCTCACATAGTCCCAATGAAAGATTGAAGCCAGAATACTCACCAAGCAGTACAATCATTCAGCAGCCCTGCCGACATAGTGATAGCACCAACGTTTGTCTTGAGGAGTTTGAGCTCAGCGAGGATACGAGCGAGGACAGGGGAAGCCTGACATAGCCATACACGAGATAAAGGATTCCAGAATGTTATACAGAAGGCGTGGATTTTTTGTGTGCACGTGATGTGCAAGATGCTAAAAGAGGACGTACGGTGATGGCCATGGCGACACCGAGGAAAAGGACAAAGCTTCCGAAGGGAACGGACTTGTTACTTTCGAGGTTATAGAGCCCATAACTCACCTAAAAAGATAAGAAAACAAAGAGGATTAAGGAGGAACGAGTGTTTTGCTGAAACTTTTGCGAGCTCCAATAAAGCCACCATGGCTCCATAGCATAACCAGGCTGAATGATTATCAATGCTCCAGGTTACTCACTGCAACGCCCAGCGCAAACGGCAGCGCCATTCCGCACACTGCAATACTCAAAATCCTCCTCGTGCCTTGCCTGACCATATTGAGATCGATCTCGAGGCCAATGAGGAACAGGAATAGGACGAGGCCCAGGTTCGCCATGAGGTTGATGAAGGGCAGAGATTGGGAAGGGAAGAGGGTAGCCTGGAAGTTTGGGATGCGACCCAAGACCGAGGGGCCTAGTATAATGCCACCCAGTACCTCAGCGATGGCGGTAGGCTGGCGAATGCGCGCGAGCGGGATGCTAAGTAGGCGACAGAAGCCGACGATGACGATTACCTATTTTGGTAAATTCAGAGTGAGGAAATGAGGCCAGAGAAGTATGGTTGGAGGCATTGGTTTTGCAATGGGCTCTGTAGCAAGTGTACGAATGCCGAATGGTTTCATGCTAACGATTGATTGCGATAACCGTTTAAACCCATATTGAACTGAGGACGAGTAGAATCTTAAATCCCATTTTCGCACGCCCAAGAAGGTTGTTAGCGTTAGTGTCCTCGGCTAGTAATGAGGAGACGTCCCAGTGATACTCTCTAGCTACAATGTCCATTACTCTACATATGATTGAGCGAGTATGGACAAACCTGGATGACAAAGAGGGGCAGAGGGTCGGAGGAATTGAAGGCCAGAGGATTCTCGCCCGCCAGTACTCCTGCTTGAGGTGTGGCATTGTAGTTTGTTGACATAAAGGCCCTTTTTCGCAAGTATGTTTCGCGAAAGTGTGTTTCGCGGAAGAATGATTATGGTTATGGGTGACGAGAGCACAGAAGGTAGAAAGGTTGTATAATCGGAAAATACTATCATCCAAGTTTCGTCGCGTGAAACCGTCCTATCGCAAAATTGGAATTGGCACCCCCCGCCAATCGAAAAATTGGGAAATTATTTATATCTGTGCCTTCACACGGTGTCCTTGGCAAATGGCGTGTTGGGCTGGCTGGTGGGTTTCTTTTTATTTGGCAGATGGATGCGCATATCTCCATGTAGTTTTATTTAAACTCTATTTGAGGAATCCTTCAAAACTAATTTTTTTTCTTTTTAATAAAAAGAACATAAATTTATCGTAGAGCTTGATATAAATACCTTCGTACCATCAGATCAGGTTCACTGAATACTCTTCAACCAATTGGCTACTCTTTGCCCTGACTCATTATGGTTGGGTTGGCGTATTTGGGCGCAATTTCACATTTTGGATATTTAGGCGCAATTTCATATATTGGCATCATTACGCACATAGATGGATTCTAAGGCAGCTGGGAATGGAGTTTAGAATTTGAATTAATGTCAAATATTTTAAATGATTACTGTAAATATTTATTTAATATTATTATAATATTATTTAGTAGTAAATAATTAATAGGATTATAGTATAAGTTAAAAAATCTAATATGTAGTAAAAGTTATCTTGTATTTTATTATAGAAAATTATAAATATAAAAATTTATCAATATATATTTCTGAATAATTTATTTTTTACTTATAAAATATTTATTTTATAAGTTAAAAAAACTAATAAAATAGATATATATAATTAAATATTTAAAAGTTTAATAATAATAAAATAAAATAATTTATTATTATAAACTTTAAGTAGTTTTAATATTTGATTTCATATTTTATTTATTTGGGCTATTATTTTTGAAGATAGACTATTTTTTTTTTTTTTTTTTTTTTTTTCTTGATGAAAGTGGTAGTCATACACATGACACCTGATAAAAAAATTGGTTCGCCTTCAAAAATAATCACCCATTTTCTTAAACTATTTTTATAATACTTATTATTCTTTATAAATAAAAATATTCTTAATATTAATATTCTTTAACTTAATAGTATTTTTAATAATAATACCTAAATCTTTAATAATATTAAAATAAGTACCATTATTATATAATGATATATTTCAGAGGTTAAGAGCTTGCATTTGTAAGCTCTCTTTATTTGCTTCATTTGCTTGCTTGCTTGCTTTGCTTTATTGGCTTTATATATATTTTATATATATATATTTCATGAATTATTCTAAGCTTTTTTTTTTTTTTTTTTTGTATTATATAAGGATATATTTTGAGAGTTAAGAGCTTGCATTCACAAGCTCTCTTTATTTTCTTTATTTGCTTTGTTTGCTTGCTTGCTTTATTTGCTTGCTTGCTTTGTTTACTCTATTTACTTTATTTACTTTATATATATTTTATATATACATTAGGAAACTATTTTCAGTTCATAGTCTATAACTAGCATCCATGCTTATAGGCTGTTTACAGGCTGTTTACAGGCTGTTCTAGCTAGTTTGTGGTTCATGATATTGTTCTAGTAGAGTTCTAGGGTAATTTGTAACTGTTCACAGCTGTTTGCCAATAATAGTTTATAGTCTATAACTAGCATCCATGTTCATGGCTATTTTGTTTATAACTCTTAGTAAAATAGTTTGTGGATTAATTAACTATTTTTCTGATATTATGTTTTATAAATTATTCTAAGCTTCTTTTTTTTTTTTGTATTATATTACATAAAGATGCATTTTGGAAGTCTTTTTATTTACTTCATTTGCTTGCTTGCTTGCTTGCTTTGTTTGCTTTATTTGCATTATAATAGTTAATGTTATTATTATTGATAATATTATTATTAATAATATATATATTGTAATGATTGATATACAACTTGACCAATTTTCAAGAACATTCTATGATCTCACTTCTGGTAATGATTCCTGATTGATTATCCTTTTGAGCTATCTCCTGTCTTCTTCTATTTTTAGTTAGTGTTATTTCTAGTAAGTAATCTTACTACTAGTGACTAATCTCATTTTTATTGATAGAATGTTATTTGTAATAATCAGATAGTATTTTTATAGTAAAGCTATTCTTTCTTAGTTTTCTTAGTTCTTCAAAATTATATAAATACCCCTTTTATTTCTATCTAAATAAATCAGTTTGCACAGAGTCTTGGAATATCTCAATATTAGTTATAATAAAGTCTAAAGAGTATAGTACATTTAGCTATAGTAAGAATATGCAAAAGAAGATATTATATCTATAATTCTGAGCATTCTCACTTGGTACATTCAAATGTGAAATGACCAATTATCAGTATATATATCACATCTTAGTGCTGACTGACAGAAGCTTTATCAAGTACATCTTGAAATGACAAAAAATAACTGAAGCTTATACCCTTATTCAAGTAAGACTGAACTATTATAACTAATATGAACTCATTAAATTGATGCTTTGTATAAAATGAAATGAAATGACTGATGCTACAGTGCAACTGGTATACACTATAGGAAAATATCACTAGGAAACACTATAGCATACATTGATTAATATAGGTTTGAATCACTGATATAATCAGGTTCCACCCAAGATAAGACTTATATAAAACAAACAGAGAGCAACATCACTGAAGAGTGTCATAATATTACTATATCAAAAGAAATAATTAAACAATTACTGAATATAAGTTAAACAAGATATATAATCAAGTTAAACAGAATATATAAACTGAACAGATTGAACTAAACTGAAAGAGAAATGGAAAAACTGATAAAGAAATAGATAAATTATAACTACCTTGAAGCCAGCACACCCTGGTATGTACTATACAAAATGACCAGAAAGACTACCAACACTAGCTCTAAAGGAAGAATAAAATGATTATAGTAACTTGGAGAAGAAACAAATTATTAACTGAAGAGATCTTTATTACTGAATTAGCTTTTGATCAATATATATAGAAGAAAGATAAAGTAAGGTTATCTCTTGATTAACTGATCTGATTAACTAATCTAATTGACCTCTGGGAATTTGATCTCACTCTTCTCATTAGAATCAAATAGAATAATAGTAGAATCAGATAAAATAACAGTGTAAACAAGAGATGAACTCTCTAGAGCATGCCAGCAGATAGCTCTTACTGATGTCCAATATTCATTAGAAGAATCTGCTAGAGAATTAGAAACTTTACTTTTATTACTATTGAAGAGATTTACATAGAAATTAATAGAAATTCTCAATCCCAACAAAATTAGTAAAGTAGATATTTACCCATCAACAACTTCAAAAGGCTTATTCTCTTTATCTAATGCCTTGACCTTAGACACCCCTAAAGGTGTAAGACTTGCTACAGAAGTTGAGACCAGAATGCTTAAATTGATTAAATCTAAGACTTGATTGTCAAAAGAATCTAAGTATTCTTTAAAAGTTATCAGATTCTAGGACAGTTCTAATTATATAAGAAAAATATAGTGGAAAAAAACTATCAGTAAATGAAAATACTTCAGGAAGATTTCTAACTACTATACCTATTAGGATATAGTATCACATCTATATTAAAGCCTTTATCAACTGGGAGCAGCTGAGTTACTACATCATTGTTGTCATCAAAATTAAAGCTCACTGCAATAGCTACTTCAACCTCTTCTTTCTCTTCTTCTTTATATTCGAAATCTATGAAAAGACTTGCTACAGGATTATGAGTCAAGCCTGGATTATAATACTAGGCTGCTTTATTTCAAAAACTTAAAGGAGTTTTGCAGATGATCTTGCTATTTTTAAAAGTAGCCAGAGATGCTAGAAGATTAAACTACATAGCAAAATCATAGGAAAAGAAATCAGTAATGATTAAGGATACTTCTGATTGATTACCGAAGCTTAGACTTACTTATCTACTAATATGAGAGAGGAGTCTTACAGACAATCTCATTATTGTCATTCTGGTAACACTTGTTAAAAACAGAAGAACTCAACTCTACAAAATTGTCAAGAGTAACTAGATATTGTTAGTATTGCAAAGTCATAATAGAAGTATAGGAAAAAGGGGTAGTGTATAATTTAGAAAGACTTTTAGAGTTGTAAGATAGATATTAGATAACCCTATTCTTATATATGCTGGAATCATATATGAGCAACTACCCAAGCACCTACCCCTAAATCTTGGCAAGACCTCAAGGACTTATTTAAACAAGACACCTCATTGCTAACCCAAGCAAATAACCCTTGTTGAAGAGAAAGAAAATAGATAAATTTGGATAATAAAGAGAGTAAGATATATGACAAGATCCAGCCAGCCAAGAAACAAATTGCTAAAAGAAAGCAAGTCACTAAGTTTAGAAATAGAATTATATACAAATCCCATACCCCTTATAACTATTAACACCTTATAGTGAGATTTAGACTGACATGTAGCATTTAGACAAGTATAACATATATATACATGCACACCCTAAAATCACATATCTCATTATCAGTCTAGTCTACCAATAATCTTAGCAAATCCCTTAGTTTAAAAGATTTAGACTGATAAATCAGTTCAGCTCATCAAATAAGCTTATATAAATAAAGCTAGAGAATACTCAACCAAGGATCTGATCTATATATAAATAACCTGAGAGTTAGAATAAAAAAAAAAAAAAATAGATAAATAAATCAGCTTACACCCAAAAGCTCATTAGAATCATGCTATTTAAATTACCTGACCTACTTAGATGTAATATAAACAAATGAATTACATACCCAAATTGCAAGGAATGTACTATACTGCAACTACTGCATATGGTAAAATCTAGAGTTTACTTACCAAAATCAGCAGAATAACTCATACATTGTAGCAGACTAAAATATATTAACAGCAAAATATTCACTGTAGCATATCTTAGAGATCTTAGTGGGTTATGTGGTAGTAGCTGCGAAGGGTGGGGTAACTAGCAGGAAAGTGTATTAAATAGTAAATATAATGTAATAAGCTTTGTCGCAAATAAACTTCTCTTTCTCTCTAACCATTGCTTAGTCTCAGACTAAGGCTTCTTCTGCAAAGTCTATTTAGACTTTGCAGGATTATCTCTCAGGTTGTTTGTAAGAAGCTTTCTTAGCTTGTTGCAGTTCGAATTTTATTGATAATTGTAAGTGAGGTATTTATAAAAAATTACAAGATACTATACAGGCAGCTACCCAGGTTACTACTCAAATTTCTAATTGGCTCAGCTAAATATAAGATACAAATTAATTAGCTAAGATATAATAAAATGATATATCAGGTTATAATGTAATTGGGCAGTGAAATAATATATCAGATTGAAATACTATTTTAGATTATAATGTAATTGTGAATCTTAATAACATTAAAGATTTTAATAACACTAAGAGTCTTAGTATTATTAAGGGTTACATGACTGTGATCTTATGTAATAAAAATTCTCTCCACCACAATGTGCACCATGCAGAGAGATTCTTAGAGATTCTAGTGAAATCTGTGATAAAAAACAAAAAACAAAAGAAAGTCAGAACAACCAAAATGAGAAAGATAAGCATTATAAACCATATATCTGAACAGACATACCTACATACTTGGATAAATCAGTGTAGAGAACAACAACAATGTAGAAAAGAGAAAGAAAAAGTAAGTCCAGGTCTTTAGTTATATATTTTTTAATATTTCATTGACACTTCCCCTCAGAGTCTATTTTATTCAGTTATTTATTCATCAAACAATTAATTTATTTATTTTATTTTTGATCAATTTCACTCTTTTTTTTACATTGAACAATAATACATTTGATCAATTTTCACATACATTTCATTTATCATCTCAGTAATATATTCTTTTATTCAGATCAAAAATTATTATTTTTTGGCAATCTTTGATGGATACTTATTTTATTTATTTGCATTTGGACATTATTCAATATTGTGATAAACTAAAATATATTAACAGTGAAATACTTGAAATTAAGCAAGTGTAGAAAATATATTTCAGGGGTCTTAGTAGGTTATATGATAGTGTCTTAAGAAGGGTATATGTCTGTATAAGTGTTAACTAGTAAGAGTTTTTAAATGTGATCAATTGAATAAAGTATGTATTTGTTAGAATTTTAAAAACTATCTCAATTGCTCACTCTTTAAGTAAGGCTTTTAGTATCTCTTAGGTTATCTATTATAAACTTCCTTAGCTTGTTGCAGTCTGAATTTTATTGATAATTGTAAGAGGAGTATTTATAAGAAATTACAAATTGAAGGAAGTACTATATAGGTAATTACCCAAAACTCTTAGTATAAATTGATTGGCTAAGGTAAAATAAAAATACTATATCAAGTTATAATATAATTAGATAGTAAAATAATATATCAGATCAAAATACTATTTTAAGTTATAATGATATTATGAATCTCAATAACATTGAGGGTTACATGACTGTGATTTCATATAATCAAAATATATGTTATCACAAAATGTTCTGTTACATCTCCTTTCTTTCTCTAAGTTAGAGTTTAAGATATAGTTCTAACTCGGAGAAATCTCTCTATAATTGTTTTACTTCCTCCTCTAATTTCTTTATATCATCTTGTATAAGTTAATTCAGTTAGAAAGCACTATATTGAAAATAGTTAAGAGCACTAGGCTTATACTTGAATAGCTGATAGATTCATTTGGCTATTCTGGCAGCATAGGTTGTTGAAATTTGATCTTCGAATGTGTGTGTGTTTGGAGTAAAGAGCGCACTGGCTAATGAAGCCAATATGCGTGTATTTATTAATGCTAAATTATGATTGGTCGATACAAACAAAGATCGTCTAAGCCACAATTGAGTGACGTATGATCGATCGTTGA
>RBNK01002223.1:0-11711 GCA_003990785.1 Endogone sp. FLAS-F59071 | reverse complement strand
AGTTTGTAAGATATCCGATACTTCAAAAGTCTGTTTATTTATTAACAGGTTCTTCTCCAATAATTTTACTATGTATGGATTTTAAACTTTTTAGCTTCTCTAATTACTTCATTAATTCCAAGCTCTGATGACAGGAGTTTTAATACTTGATATTACAAACTAGATTCAACTCCTAGTGTAAGAGTGATTATTCAAGTGATCACATTTAGATAAAAGAAAAAGAATATATAAAAGATGAATCTCAACACTGCCATAAAAACAACCAACAAAGAAGAACAAGAATGCCTACCATTAGGACTACAACCAGACTCAGAGTTATCTCCTACAATGGAGACAACTGCTGTAACACTGCTCACTATCAGGAACCCCTATCTCTGAATATAGATGAAGTTGAAATAATGATCAATGAAGTAATCAGTTAACAATACTACAAAACTGACAAAGTACATATTGGAAGATAATGATGACATAGTTCAATACTCACAAGACAATATAAACTTATTTAGAACATTTAATATCTCTAAACAATATTAGAATTATTACTAAATAGGTTATGCTTTATTCATCACTACTGACAATATATTAGTACCCAACCTCATTGAAGCCAAGAACCAAATAGGATTAATAGACACTAAGTTTAAATGAAGAAGAAGAATATTCCACTTCTTCAAATGATGGCCACAAGCAATCAACTGGATTAGAATACTCTCACTCAGAAAATAAGACAGAATTCCTAATGAATAACTAGATAGAATACTAGAAGTTATAAAGAAGAAATACTCTCAAGATAGTATCTATATTATCTCAGACTTTTTGAACAGAGAAGACTCAAAATTATCTAGTTAATTTAAGACAGATGAAAAAATCTTCTTTGAAAAAATACTCAAAATAAAATTATATTAGAAAAATTGTTAATTAATCTACAAACTATTTTACTAAGAGCTGTGAACTATTTTACTAAGAGCTATAAACAAAATAGCTACAGATATAGATACTAGTTATAAATTACAAACTATTATTAGCAAACAGCTGTAAACTACTCTAGAACTCTGCTAGAACAATATCATGAATCACAAACACTTTTAGAATAATATCATAAATCACAAACTAGCTAGAACAGCCCATGAACAGCCTGAGAATAGTCTATGAGTATAGATGCTAGTTATAGACTATGAACTGAAAATAGTTTCCTAATATATCTAATATGGTAGTTCCTGAATTAGAAATATCAAATAAAGTATTGCCAAATAGAGTATTGTTAATTAAGAAATTGCTCAATGAGGAAATTCTGTTTTAGGAAATTCCTTTTGTAGCATTACTATTTTAGAAATACCTTTAGTAGTATTACTTATTATAGCATTTTCTTTTCTTATATTACTTATATTAGTATTACCTCTTTTTGAAATATTTTATATAATATTTTCTTTTATTAAATTACTATCTCTAGTAATTTTCTTTTCTATTATTATCTATCATAGTATTACTCTTTATATTATTACTTATTTTAGCATTACTTCTTGAAGTATTACTATAATCAGAAGTACTATCTTAGATAGCTACCTTTATAGTAGTACTATCTGATTTTTTATATAAATACCTCCTTAGTTTTCACTTGAATAAACCTTACTTTTAAAGCTGTATATACTCAAAGACCTTTTGAAAGCTTAAGATCTTAACCTCTTTCTACATATATCAAGAGTACTAAAGACTATAAGTCTGAAATTATAAATAATAATCTTATAAAAAAATAAAGTACTTTCAATACCTTAGAAACCTTGTAATATACTTAGAGATTCTTATATCAGAAAAATAGTTAATTAATCCATAAACTATTTTACTAAGAGCTGTGAACTATTTTACTAAGAGCTATGAACAAAATAGCTATGAACATAGATACTAGTCATAGACTATAAACTATTATTAGTGAATAGCTACGAACAGCTATGAACTATCTTAGAACTCTGCTAGAATAATATTGCAAACTACAAACTGGCTAGAACAGCTTATGAACAGCCTGTGAACAGCCTATAAGTATAGATGCTAGTCATAGACTATGAACTGAAAATAGTTTCCTGATATGAATTAGTATTATCAAATACTTTTTTACAGATAGTTTTAGAGAAACCTCTTAATAACTTAGTAGTAGCAGGTTATAAAATACTATCAATCCCCTTACAACTTAGTAGTAGTAGTAATGAAACTGTTATAATAACTAATAATAAGAAATATACTACTAATATTTTACAAAGACCTAGAATTTTTTATTTATTTTAGATATGACTAATATATTCAGAGTATTACTAAAACACTACACATATCTGATTTTTAACAGCTAGAGAAGCAATATATATTATAGAACCCTTCAAGTGAATATAATATTAGTAACTACTATAAAGCACTAATTCAAAAACTATAGCTTATTTATGAGGTGAAGTATATCTTGAACTCTATAATAAACTATTAGAAGAATTTGAAAACCCTCTTAGAACCAACACCTACTTTAAAGCATTTTAAGACTTCTTTTATAAGAATATCAAGGGAGATTATGATATTATTTCAATTACATAAGTAGAATACCATTTTACCAATCTTACATCTATAATATAAAAATATAATAATTGATAAATCATTAAAGAGTAGATTACCAACTTACTATATAATTACTTAATATACTAAGGCACCATTTACTACTGAATTGCAAATAGATTATTTAAGAAATTAGTTATAGAAGATCTCACATAATTTGCAGAAACAACACCATTAGGATCAACTGTACCTATTATACCATTATCTATTAAGGAACCTATCAACCTTATAATATCTATATTCAGATATATATCTGGACCTAGCAGATTACTATTTTGAGAAGTACTTGAAGTAAACAAACTATATGAACCTAATACAACTATCTATTATAATACCAATACTATCTTTATAGAAGATACTAATATAACTATTCAAAGAATTACTCTTGAAACTAACATATCTAAGAAATCAAAAAATCTCAACTTAAAAGACAAAATATTTGATCATGAAGTAAGAGAATATATTCAATATATAGATAGAGAAAAAGACAAACCTTCTACATTACTACTACTTGCACTAACTATATTTATTAATATAATAGCTAATGCTGCAATTGCTATATTAACTATCTAAGTTGCAGCCTTAACCACACTTGTAGGATAAGTAGTACAACTTAGCCAAATAACTAAAGTAGTCAACTTATAACCCTTTGATGAAGAAGCTAAAGAAGTAGCTACATTTATATCAGCCATTGAAGCTAATTACAATACCAACAGCTAGAATAATAATCGAGTACTAGATAATAGACTCACCAACAATGTCAATCATATACCCAAATAAGTATATACCAAGTTATATATATAGATTAATAAAATTACTAGATTTTTTAAAAAATTAGTAGCAATCTAGTGGTAAAATCTACCTAAAAAACTATTGACATGGCAAGATACAACTTTAGTAGTAGCTCAAATAGCTAGCATAGTCCAACTAGAATATCTAAATATCTCTATATAACAAGGCCTTAAATCTCTATGAATTGACAAATTCTATAGTAGTACATATATCACTAAAACAAAGAAATGACTGGCTACAGCAAGATTTAATATTGAAGGAACCAAAATTTTTAAGATATTTATAGCAGAAATCAATGCTAATCTCATTATTATTAGAATGCCTTATAATGATGACAATTATATTACTTGTAGTATATAAGCTGATATCTTATTTAAAACTTTTTCATAGTAGTTAGAAACTCATATTAAGGAGAGAGAGAGAGCTTATATACTCATAAGCAATAGTGTTTCAGTATAGTCATCAAATTAGTATGTACAATTCTATTAGCTTAACAAACTTAAATAGAAAACAAGAATTACACTCTAGCTCAAGTAGTAAGTCAACTACCAATATCTACTATTGAAGAGGATTTAACCCCTAAAGAGGATTTAGAGAAAGACAAGAAAACTATAATAATAATCCAACATGGTAAAATAATTTGAAGAAAGAAGAAAACAAGAATGACTGGAAGAAAATAAAGACTTGCTTCAGCTGTAGAAGATATAGTTATATCATACCTGAATACAGAAGTACTTATACTATTTCTGGAGAAAAGATTACAAAGAAAGAAAAAGTCAAAAGTACAAGTAAAAGTATAATAGCTAAAAAAGAAACAGATCCTAGAGATATTAGTTGACTATATGTAATTAAAAAAAATATAACTAAGGATATTACAAGCTAACTGAATAAGAACAAATTACTCTTATTAATTAGAATATAGTGCAGACAAGATGCCCATTCTATAATCAATATATTTATTATGCTAAATACATATATAACTATTTAACAACTTACCTTATACTGAATAAAATCAAAGTTGAAGACTTTCTTATTACTAAAAAGAAAGATTGTAAGATAAAACCTCAGCCAAGATACTGATAGATGCCACCAATAAATAATGAACCTTATGATAGTAAGAACCTATATCTCTATGCTAATAATACTAGAGAAATTTATAACATTTTCTAGAGAAACTACTAATATATTACTAAAGAAAAGTTCTAGGGAGATAAGAAAAGATATAATCAAGGAGTATATTAAGACAAAATCTATCTACAAGATCTTTAGACCATTTATGACTCATCTACTATAGATGGTAAAGGATGTGACCTAGCTTACAATAGTACTTGGCAAGAACTAGCTAATATCGAAGAAAAAAGATAAGAAGATAAAGAAAAAGATTTAGAAGAATCATTAAATAACAAATACCTATATATGATATAAGAAGTAAATAATAAAACCAACTTCCTAGTAGAAAAGAAGTACTCAGATACTATAGTTATTAGAAAAATAGTTAATTAATCTACAAACTATTTTACTAAGAGCTGCAAACTATTTTACTAAGAACTACAAACAAAATAGCTATGAATACAGATGCTAGTCATAGACTATGAACTATTATTAGCAAATAGCTGCAAACAGCTATAAACTACTTTAGAACTCTGCTAGAATAATATCACAAATCATGAACTGGCTAGAACAGCCTGCAAACAGCTTACAAGTATGAATACTAGTTATAGACTATGAACTGAAAATAGTTTCCTGATAGTATCTATTAAAGGAACAGCAAACTCTACAGGATATAATGTCTATATAAATAAAGATTTACTGATTCTACCTAGATCAATTTTTCTGATCAAGATAAAAATTGCTTTGAAGCTGCTAACTGAAATATATATATATACAAATCTTAGATAAAAGCAGCAAAATCAAAGAAGGAATTTCAATCAAAGTAGAAGTTATTAATATAGACTATACTGGTGAAATCATACTTACAGTTTATAACTTATCAGCTTGCTACAAATACCAAGTCACCAAAGGAGCCAAGCTAGCACAATTTGTATTCATCAAGCTTAATAATTCAGTAACAGCCAAAGTTATAGAATAACTTCTGAAAACTGAATGTACTATAGGAAGATTTGAATCAACAGATAAAAAGAAACTTATACTCACTAAAGACAAACAATAGTACTTGAAAATAGTACAAAAAATAGTACTATATAGATGCTGTCTTCATAGAAATAGAACTTACTATATAGATAATACTTGGAAATGCTGGAGCTGCATTGAAGAAAGCAAGAAACTGTAAATTTAACAATTAGCAAAGGAAGAAGAAGTGAAACAAGTATGTAAGGCTATAAAATTACTAACTAAAAAAAAGAAAACTGATTGATCAATTGAAGATGTAACAGATATATAGTTTATCAAAGAAACTAAAGAAGATATAATAGATAAAAAAGTGAAACATAAAACCTTATCATCACTCAGAAAGAAAACAAAACTCCTTTTTTATAAAGGAATAATGAAGAAGGAAATAGTTAATATACTGATTGATAGTAGAGCAATATATAACTTTATTAGCTAATAGCTAGCAGATTAACTTAAAGTAATCAAGTCACCTTAAGAAGCAGTAATGATTGTAGAAGTTATTGATGGAGGAACCTAATGAGTCATCTATATTATCAAGAACCTTCTAATCTCAATTGAATTATATCAAGATATATCAAACTTTAAGATTATAAGTATGCCTGAACCAAGTATAGTATTCAGAAAAAGTTGGCTAGATTAAAAGAACCCCAACATTGACTAGCCAAGTAGAACTATAGAGTTTACTAATTAAAACAAGGATAACAAACTGATCTCCAAATCTAGAAATAGTAAGATCTAACTTTACTCTACTAAGAAATTCTACCAACACCTTAAAAAAGATAATATAGTATATTGCTATATTATTACTGAAAAGAATATTGCTAAAATTACTACTGAAACTGATATTAATATCAAGAGTCTAGACATATTATTATAACTACTTATCACCAAATTTGCAGACTGATTCCCTATAAACTTACCTGAAAGACTACCACTGAAACAAAGTATTGATTACTAAATTGAATTAATATTTAGTATAGAACTACTATTCAAGAGAATCTATCAACTATCTGGACCAGAGTTACAAGAACTCAAGAAGACTTTAGAAGAATTAATTGAATAAGAATCTATTCAATCTAGTATATTATCTTTTAGAGTACCTATTATATTTGTTAAAAAGAAGAATGGAATTAGAATATATATCAACTATCAATAACTCAATGATATAACTATCAAGAACTAATATCTATTACTAAACATTGTGGAGTTATTTGACAAACTTAAAGAAGTAACTATATTTTCAGTTATTAACTTATGATCAGGATATTATCAAATTCGCATTGCAAAAGAAGATATTCCAAAAACAGTATTTAGAACTTGATATAGATATTATGAATTTAAAGTTATATCTTTTAGACTGATAAATACACCTACAATATTCTAAGGACTAATAAATAACATATTTAGATTTCTACTTAATAAATTTATAGTTGTCTATATTAATGACATACTAATCTATAGTAAGATGAAAAAAGAACACTTATAATATCTCCATCAAGTACTAGAAATATTAAGGAAACATCAGCTATACACAAAACTCAACAAGTATAACTTTTTACAAAAAGAAGTTGTATACCTTAAATACTAAATCAATGAGCAAGGAATTTTAGTTAACTTTACAAAAATCAAGGTAATCAAGAAATAGGAAAAACTAACAACAATTAAGAAAATACAATCCTTCCTAGGACTAATAGGATATTACTGAAGGATTATCAAGAATTATATAGGAATTATAGCATATCTATATGATCTGATAGTTACAAGTACAAATGTTACTCAAGAATAGAATGAAAATCACAATACAGCCTTCAAGATCTTAAAAGAAAAGTTAATGACTGCACTTATCCTTAGAAGCTCAGATCAGAATCTATAATTTGTAGTATCAACCAATATCTCAGATTACACAATTAGAGCTATACTCTCACAAGAAGATCAATCTATTATCTACTACTCAAGAAAAATGTCCTCTACAAAAAGAAATTACCTAGTTCATAAAAAAGAACTACTTGCAATAATTAATATAACACAAGCTTGAAGATACTACCTTATAAATAACAAATTCTTAATCTATACTGATTATAAATTACTCAAATATCTAAATAAACAGCTAACTCTCTCCACTCAACAAGCACGATGAATAGATCACCTTAACAACTATTACTTTGAAATAATTTACAAACCTGGTAAGTTTAATGTTATAGCAGATACATTATCCTGATAATAATAGGAGAAAGAATAAATCAAAGCTATCAATCGAAATCACAGACAATTAGATATAAGAATATTAGGAAACTATTTTCAGTTCATAGTTTATGATTAGCATCTATGCTTATAAGCTATTTACAGGCTGTTTATAGGCTGTTCTAGCCAGTTTGTGGTTCACAATATTGTTCTAGCAGAGTTCTAGAGTAGTTCATAGCTGTTCGCAGCTGTTCACTAATAATAGTTTATAGTCTATAACTAGTATCTATATTTATAGCTATTTTGTTTATAGCTCTTAATGAAATAGTTTACAGCTCTTAGTAAAATAATTTGTAAATTAATTAATTATTTTTCTGATAAAATTCAAGAAGAAGTTCAAATAGATAAAGAAGTATAAAAAATTATTGAAAAACTTAATACTAACCTAGATACTGCAAATAAATTCAAGATTTGAAACAATAACTTTATTATGAAGATTGACTTTTCATACCTCCAAATCTTTATATCAAGATTCTACAAGAATATCATAATATACTCTTAGTAAAATACTTTATATTTGACAAGATATATAAAGCACTTATTAGAAACTTCTACTAGCTGAAAATGTTTACAAGCACCAAGAGCTTCATAGCTTCTTGTAACACTTGTCAATGTAACAAAATACTTCGATAATCACCTACTAGATTATTATAACCATTATCTATACTTGCTAAGAAATAGGAACAAATCATTATCCAACTACTAAAAACAATATCTAGAAAAGATATAATAACTATCTTCATCAATTGACTTAGCAAACAAACATACTTTGTTATAAGCAAAATAACTAATACTATATCTGATATAGCAAAAATATTTTTCAATAATATTTTTCATCTATATAGACTATTGCAAATCATTATCTACAACTGAGATCCAAAATTTATAAGCAATTTTTGGTAATTACTATTCAAAATACTTGGAACAAAAATAGCACTATTGACTACATTCTATCTGTAAACTAATGGATAAATAGAACATATAAACTAGACATTAGAACAAATGCTTAGAACCTATATCAACTATCAATAGAATAACTGAGATAAATACTTAACTGCTACCAAATTTACATGCAATAACACTTAGTAAAAGTTAATAAAACTATTGTTATTTTTCCTGAACTATAGCTATCACCTACTGATACTAGCAACCCTCTTACTAGAAAAGATTGAATCAACAGTACAAGCCATTGATAACTTTACTACATAGATAACTAACCTGCTAATAAAAGCACAAAATGCAATTCATGAAATATAACTATAATAAATAAAATATGTAAACAAAAAAGGTATGAAGAATTATTTAATATAGATGAAATGGTCTTATTGTTCTCAAGATATATTATATTGTAATAATTATCTAATCAGCCTTCAAAGAAACTTCAGAACAAGTTTCTTAAATCATTTAAGATTATTACAAAAAATCAGCTATTGCTTATAAACTGAAATTACTGCTAATAATAAAGATTCACCTTGTGTTTTATATATTCCTATTAAAATATTATATACTAAATAATGATAATCAATTTCCAGATCAACAAGTTAAACCACTCACACCAATTTTGGTCAATAATATAGAAGAATTTAAAGTAGAAAAAATCTTAGATCAGCAGATTACTAAATAGAGTAACAGATCAATACTACAATACTTAATCAAGTAGAAAGGATACCCCCTATATGATGCAACTTGGAAACCTCTGAGTAATCTGATAAATGCAGATGATACTATTAGGAAACTATTTTCAGTTTATAGTCTATAACTAGCATCTGTACTTGTAGGCTGTTCTCAGGCTGTTCATGGGCTGTTCTAGCTAGTTTGTGGTTTATGATATTATTCTAGAGGTGTTTGCAGTTCATGATATTGTTCTAGTAGAGTTTTAGGGTAGTTTGCAGCTATTTGTTAATAATAGTTCATAATCTATAACTAGTATTTATGTTTATAGCTATTTTGTTTATAGCTCTTAGTAAAATAGTTTGTAGCTTTTAGTAAAATAATTTGTAAATTAATTAATCATTTTTCTGATAATACTTAGAGATTATTATAACTCCTTATAGAAATAGTATAGATGCTATTTTTTTAAGAAGAAAAGAGTTATAAGAGTAATTATTTAAGTGATTATATTTAGATAAAAGAAAAAGAATATATAAAAGATGAATCTCAACACCACTGTAAAGATAACCAATAAAGAAAAATAAGAATGCCTACCATTAGGACTATAACTAGACTCAGAGTTATCCCTTACAATAGAGACAATCACCATAACACCACTTGCTATCAAGAACCCCTACCTCTAAACATAGATGAAATTGAAATAATAATCAATAAAGCAATCAGTTAACAATACTATAAAACTGACTAAGTATATATTGAAGTTATATTAAAAGATAATGATAATATAGTTTGATACTCATAAGACAACATAAACTTATTTAGAATATTCAATATCTCTAAACAATATCAGGCTTACTACTAAATAGATTATACTTTATTTATCACTACTGACAAATATGTTAGTATCCAATCTCATCAAAGCCAAGAATCAAATAGGATTAACAGATACTAAGTTCGAATAAGGAAGAAGAATATTTTACTTCTTCAAATGATAGCCACAAGCAATCAATTAGATTAGAACACTCTTACTTGGAAAATAAAATAGAATTCCCAATAAATAATTAGATAGAATACTAGAAGTTATGAAGAAGAAATACTCTTAAGACAGTATCTATATCATCTTAGACTTTTTGAACAAAGAAGACTCAGAATTATCTAATTAATCCAAGACAAATAAAGAAATCCTCTTTGAAAAAATACTTGAAATAAAATTACCCAATATGATAGTTCCTAAATTAGAAATACCAAATGAGATATTATTAAATAGAGTATTATTAATTGAGGAATTACTCAATGAGAAAATTCTGTATTAGGAAATTTCTTTTGTAGCATTACTATTTTCTGAAATGCCTTTAGTAGTATTACTTATTATAACATTTTCTTTTCTTACATTACTTATATTAGTATTACCCCTTCTGAAATACTTCATATAGTATTTTCTTTATCAAATTACTATCTCTAGTAATTTCTTTTTTTATTATTATTTTTCATAGTATTACTCTTTATATCATTACTTATATTAGTATTACTCTTTAAAGTATTACTACAATTAGAAGTACTATCTTAAAGTAGCTATCTTTATAGCAGTACTATCTGATTTCTTATATAAATATCTCCTCAGTTTTTACTTGAATAAATCTTACTTCTAAAGCTATATATATTCAAAGATCTTTTAAGAGCTTAAGATCTCAACCCCCTTCTATATACATTAAGAGTACTAAAGACTATAAGTTTGAAATCATAAATAATAATCTTATAAAGAAACAAAGTACTTTTAATATTTTAAAAACCTTGCAATATACTTAGAGATTCCTAAGTCTAATGTGAATTAGTATCATTAGATACTTCCTTATAAGTAGTTTTAGAGAAACTCTTTAACATATTAGGAAACTATTTTCAGTTCATAGTCTATGACTAGCATCTATGCTTATAGGCTGTTCTCAGGCTATTTATAAGCTATTCTAGCTAGTTTGTAGTTCATAATATTGTTCTAGAGATGTTCATAGTTCATAATATTGTTCTAGTAGAGTTCTAGGGTAGTTCACAGCTGTTTGCTAATAATAGTTTATAGTCTATAACTAGTATCTGTATCTATAGCTATTTTGTTCATAGCTCTTAGTAAAATAGTTCACAGCTCTTAGTAAAATAGTTTGTAGATTAATTAATTATTTTTCTAATACAACTTGGTAGCAGTAGGTTACAAAATACCATCAACCCCCTTATACCTAGTCCTGTAGCAACTTCTATTAGTATAACTTCTAGTCCTAATTTAAGTTCTTTCTATAGAATCTATAACTTTAAGTATAATTTAGATAAAGATAAGATTAATATAGCTATGAAGGTCTTAAGAT
>RBNK01002222.1:0-11721 GCA_003990785.1 Endogone sp. FLAS-F59071 | reverse complement strand
GAGAAAAGAGAGGAAGGAGAGAAGGAGGGGAGAGGAAGGAGAGGAGGAAGGAGAATAGGCTGAGGAGAAGGCTATTCTGCTATTGCGCGTGCACAAAATGGATACAGGCGTTGAAAAGTGTTTTTTTTTTTTTTTTTTTTTTTTGCTTTTTCCTTTTTTTTTTTTTTTTTTTTTTTTTTTTTTTTTTTTTTTGGCCTTCATCCATTTTTTATTTATTATTTGGCGATTTTTGAACGAATTAGGATAAAGAGTACAAGGAACGAACTACAGAGCTATTGTCGAATAACTCGGAAGAGGTGCTGAGGTTACTGCTGCATTACATCCAGCGCTCAGGTTCGTTTGCATTTGATGTTATAGAAATCACGAACCATTCTCGAATCTGCTCCCCTTTAACCTTTTTTCTATCATTTGGTGCATTAGATATAAATAGTGAAATACAGTCACGGGTGTTTCAATGTCTCCTGAGCTGGTTAAGATCAGGGGACATCGACATCAGTTCGCTGGTGACGACCCAGCTGTTTTCCTTGTCGTTTGAAGCGCTACAATCCGACAAACTACTTGATATCGCGGTAGATGTCATATGTGAGGTCATCCACGAGACAAAAGAGATCAACGAGTACCTTCCTGCAATTCAGCACATCTACTCATACTTGTATCCGCTTCGGGGTGATCTGATCCGATACTGCAAGGAAGATAATGAAGATCGCGTCCGAGGCTACTGCCGCATCTTTGTGGAAGCCGGCGAATCCTACCTCCCCCTGGTCCTGAAGCATACGGACGCGTTCCGCGGTATTGTCGAGGGCATTGCCGAATGCACTGCCTATCACGACCTGGACATCGTCCCCATGACTTTCAATTTTTGGTACCAGCTCGCGTTAGCCCTCAGTGATCCGCAGTATCAGGATACCAAGACCAAGTTTGAGGATGTGTACGATCGAATTGTGGATGTGATTCTTGTGCACCTGCGATATCCAGACGAACTCGCGCGGTGGACGGGCGAAGAGCGCGACGAGTTCCGTAACTTCCGCCATATAATGGGCGACACTCTCAAAGACTGCTGTATCGTCCTTGGCGCACGCACGTGCCTCTCAAAGCCGTACGATATCCTCACGCGTATACTTGGTGCCGCAGAGTCCGCTGGGGGAGTGGAGGCAGTGCTGGCGGCTTGGCAGGATATCGAAGCTGCCATCTTTTCCCTTCGGGCTATGGGAGCGGAGGTACCGGATACAGAATCGGAGGTCATGCCCCAGATCATGGAAATGCTGGGCAAATTGCCTGATCATCCAAAGATCCGGTACGCAGCCACGCTAGTCATCTCGCGGTATTCGGGGTGGACAAAGCTGCATCCTCAGTTTATAGAATATCAGCTAAACTTCATTTCGGTCGGGTTCGAGAACGAGGAGGTCGCGGCGGCGTCGGCGCTGGCGTTGAAACATCTATGCAGAGATTGTAGCGAGGTGCGTTGTTGAATAATTTTGTTCCTCAATGAATGGCTTTGCGAGTATGTGGATGAGTTTGAGGCGCCTATTCAAGCGGTTTTAAGAGGTTAATATCAACGCAAGGACTGATTATCGAATTACAATAGTTCAGCGTATTGACGTATTTTTTTATAACAAATTTCTGTCGCAGCTTTTGGTCAGCTTCTTGAACCAACTGCACCCGTTCTTCCTCAATGTCACAAAGACGCTCCCGACCCAGGACGTGTTTGAGGTCACAGAGGCAGTGGCGCACGTAATTGCCGCAATCCCCACCGCTGAGCTTTTCAAGGCGTTACAACTCTTCTGCCTGCCAGTCGCACAGCGGTTACATGAGATTGCGTTGCTAAGAAAGGACGCATCGGATAAGCAAACAAAGGAAGCTTCAGGTATGTATCGTGGATTGATATGGTTGAAAGGTCTACAAATACTAACAATATTCGTTGCCCTTCGACCTTTCATTGTTAGAACTCCTCGAACAAATCACTCTCTTCTTACAAGTCGTCACCCCCGATATTCCTCCCGGCCAACCGCACCCTTGCGTCACCTTTGTAAGAGAGCTCTGGCCCGTCTTCGATTTGCTTCTTGACTCCTTTGGCAACCATCCTGCGGTTTCCGAATCTCTTTGCAAATGCTTCAAGTATTGCGTCGTCTCGTACCGCACCCACTTCATCCCGCTTCTTCCCCAACTCATGGAGCGCCTGGTCACAGTGTTTGATCGCACTCAACTCAGCTGTTACCTGTGGGTAGCCACGAAGGTTGTGCGAGAGTACGCGAACGAGGACGCGAATAATACTACGAATTGCTTGAAATTTATGGAAGGTTTGAGCACCGTGATGTTTGGGATGCTGCCTTCGAAACAGTTTTCGGACATTCCGGATGGTGAGTTTGATCCCTTTCGGTGTTTGTGATTATGGCGATGCCTAAACCAAAAGAGTATGGAGAGAAATACACACACACACAATCAGATTAAAAATATTGGTTTTGTACCTTATCAAACAGTTATCGAAGAATACTTTCGCCTCATCGTCGCCTTCCTTGACGCCGCTCCTACCCTCCTCATTCAATCTCCCCTTCTTTCCTCTGTCTTCCACGCCGGTCTCGCCGGCCTCAATCTCGAACAACAAGACACCCTCACTGCCGTTCTGTCATTCTACCGCAACCTTATCAGCGTCGGCTACCCTCTCAATATGCCCTCTTCAGTACCCCGTACCCCGCTTCCCTCTCCAGGCTTAGGATCGTCGAGCCACTCATCCGTCATGCCCATATCCCCACCAAGATCCGCTGCGGCGACAGCAAACGCGACGACAGTGCAATCGCTGTTCAGGCAGTATGGGCTGAACTTCGTGCAGCTGCTATTCAACGGGTTGATTTACCACTTCCCCCGAGACGTCGTGGCGGACGTGGCGGCGATCCTAAAGATGCTGGCGGAAATGTTGCCGCAGGACTCCGCGCAGTGGATGGTGCAGGTAGTGGAACAGTTCCCGGAACAGCACATGACGGCGGCTGAAAGGGCGTCATTTTTGACGGAATATACTACGTATGTGTTTTTGATTGGTTAGGATGGGTTTGACGACTTTGAGGGTGACGTATTTTGTATGGTGAAAGTGCTGCCTTTGTGGCGCGACATTGACGGGCAACAGTAACTCCATCTTAATGTTAGAGCATATCTTTACTTTTTCCCTTCCACTCTCCTTCATAGATCGATCCAGGATCAGCAGTGGAAACGGGTACGGCGAGTCCTGTCAGACTTTGTGGCTACATATCGACGCAAGAATGTCGTGTCTAGGGCGAGGCGGATTGAGACACCGGTAATATAATGCGTAGAGGGATTGATGAAAGAAACGAGTTTTGTAAGGTGGGATGGGGAAGGGTTTGTATTTTTTTTTTCTTTTTTCCTTTCGCATGTAAGTTCAAGATAGGGTGCAGGGTTAGATTGATTGAGTTAAGCTGGCCTTTTTAATGTAGCCTTTGCGTAATTATGAATGTATGCGAATTCATGTTCATTTTATTGTATAGCACTGAATGCTGAATGGCAAAATGAGGATTTTCGAAAAATGTGACTGTTGCAATCTATCATGTGACGTGCTGTATAAGGCAAATGATACTCTGGGCGCATGACTTCTGTTGTTGTCAACTATCCACACTCCACACTGCAAACAATACTGTTCAATTCTAGGTACGAATTGCCACAATCCGAATTCCCATTCATTATCCGCAATGCTCCTTCCTGTTGCTTACCGTCACACCGTTTCCTTCGTCGACCTCGACCTCTTGTGTCACAATCAATGTTCCTCATCGAGTCGGACTTTTTTTTACTCACTATATAGTGTCTCACTCTCCTGTCCCATACAACATATCCAGCTCCAAACCAAATAGCGCGACATGACAGTATTCAGCAAGCAAAACTTGCTATCGTGAGTAATAAATATGCGATTATGTGGACTGGCGTACAGTTTCGCCCTCCACACCCAGCACAGTTATACTCATCGTCGTCGCCGTCTTCGTTTCTGATAACCACTAACAGCGAAGAGGCCGACTTTATAAAGCTGACGCCCAAGAAGCATCTGCGTACGATCACGATTGGACACTGGTAAGTTTCTCTGGATGCAGCCGGTGCCGAGTACCGGGTTCTGAATGTACCAATGTGGAACTACTGCTTACAAGACACGGTCTCGTAAAAGCGAGATTCGCAATTTGATCGATCGTGATTTCTTATCTCGCTTCTTGCCTCATTTTTAAAGGCAATTGCGTGACCTCCTGTTGTGCCCTACGAATCGGAAGGAAATTATATATCCATTCGGGAACAGCGTACTTAAGGTGAAATTCTGTAATACTGTGTGCAATTTATTTAATGGGTTGTGATTAGTTACCCCATTTTTATTTGCAAAATTTTAAATTGCTAATCATAATCATTACCCACACAAAAACTATTACGTACTCGTTTTTTTTTTTTACACTGCAGTACAACACGGAAAAGAAGCAGGAAACTAACCTTCTCAGTGGCATTGGGTTTGACCCTACATCAATAGCGGCAGGGTAGGTTGCGAGATTGATTGAATGTCGGCTAACCGGACATTAATAGGTTGTGTCAGTGTCAAAATACTAGACTCTGAATGATTGTGTTTAATGATTATCTTTTTATTCATATTCAGGCACGGTTATATTGCTGCCGGTGGTCAGAAGAGCGAATTGGTGGTACGGAAATTGGACGGAACATGGTATATAATTTTTATTTTATTTTATTTTATTTGGTGTGTGTGCGCGTGCGCTCTTGGTTGTGGAAGAGATGGGGAAATTCGGTGGAAGGCCGATAGCGGGAGATTCGAAAATACCTAATTCTAAAACAATGTGTTGGCCTCTGTCCACCGAATTCAGGGAGATAAACACGTCCGTTGGCAACGAGATCAACAATGCGCTCTCGATCACAGAAAGACCCGGCGAGCCACCTCGATTGATGGTCTGCACTAACGATGAGATGATCATGGTGTATTCGCTGCCGTCAATGCGTGAGCTTACAAAGATACAGCTACCGACAGCGGTGAATTATGGTGAGTTGGAGAGGAAAAGGCTATGGAAAGATGGAATGAAACGATGGAAGAAAGGAACGAGTGGTGGTGCAGTTTCGAGGTTTGAATTTATTATACAGAATAGGAATCGGGAAAAAATGGCAATTATCCTCATATGTGATGGAAGTCGTATTATGGATCTATGATTACATTAAGCATTTACAATCTCATTGATTTTTGTTTTTAGCTTCTGTGAGCCCTGATGGTCGCAAGATGGTAGCTGTAGGAGATTCAAATCATGTCTTTTTGTTTGATATCTCGGCATCTGGACAGTATAAGCGGGTAGCGACATATACCGGTAACTTATTTATTTATTTTATTCTTGATATCGAAGCCTTACATACAATGAGTAGAGGTGATACAATAGGAGAGTAGGTTTTAGATATATGCTGATCGTTTAAAATATATACTTTCTCCCCACCATTTCCCATAGCCTCAACTGATTCAAGTTTTTCCTGTTCCTGGAATCAAGCGTCTGACATATTCGCGGTGGCTAGTCAGGATGGGATTGTCAGCGTCTGGGATATCAGAAGTAGCGAGAAGTTGTGCCAACTCGGATCGAAGCAGGTTAGTACATGATGTGCATATTGATGGTGCATTTTTATTCAAGTTTGTCATATAAAAGTGTATGAAAGTGAGACTGAGTGTGTGTGTGTGTGTGTGTGTGTGAATGAAGATAAGAGAGGGAGCGAGAGAGACAATTTCTCAACCAGCAGGTCACTTGTTTCCATAATAGCACCCGCTACCTAGAGGCGCAACACGATGTGTCAAGTTCACGCAGTCGGGGTCGTTAGATTTGCTAGCATTTAGTGAAGTGAGTGTCTTTAATGCTATTGGCTTTCTGAATTACTTGTCAATGTCTCAAATTTCCACATTTTGCTAATGATTACTTTCGCCTAATGTCCTAGCATACCTCGTATATTGACATTGTCGACGCCCGGACCTTCAACTCTCGACAAGCGTTGCGCGTTGTTCCAGAGGGCAGCGAAGCAGAAATCTTGGGAATGACTTTCACACCTGATAGTCAAACGTTGTTTGTCGGTACGTAGCAAAGTGACTGGAGTGGATCGTTGGCATAACGGCGATGTCGGATGTCGGTTGCTCATTCGCATGTGCCCTTCATCGCAGGCACGGACACCGCGGTCTTGGAGTATGACGTGAATACCATTATTCGACGAAGTTTTTCAATCGGATCGGTACTGTAACAAAGGGCGTCATAGTACTCGAGGCATGGTCAGTGCCGAGAACAATCTCATCTCCCTTTCATTCCGTAGAATCAGCGCGGCTGGCATTGCTGTATCATATTTATTGCATCTCCTAAATGTTATTTATCTCTTGTTATTGTTGGAGACGGCGGCTACCTGCTTCTTTTTTTGATTTTTTGAGTTGAAGGCCTAGATACATACGTACTTTTTGCACAAATCATAAACGTAACGATCGATACAATTATTATTTTTGGGATCGTGACGATAGACGTTCACACTAGAGATGAAAAGCAGGGGACAATCATGTCGTAATGTCAAAAACAACGCACAATGTGCAATGTGCGGCGGCGAACCTTTCCGCTTGGCTTGAATAAAAAAATTCCGAAAACGACCAATAAAAGCGGTCACGAGTCACACCAATGTATCTGATTTTTCTAGATCTTTTTTGCTGTATTTCTTTCGTTTTACAACCGAGCTGACTATCCATTCATTACACGAAGAAAAAAAGAAAGAAAGAAAGAAAGAAAGAAAAAATGTATATGCGAAACTTTACACGTCCGTTGGCATTCTCTCAGCGTTGGACTCCAGTCATGAAGCCGGTAAGCAATGAGCGCATTGGGAGATCTCACTTTTAGCGAAAAGGATACTGGTGATCCGGCCGATCGGGTATTTTACGCGACTTTGCGCGCCGCTTACAAGGATACCCAGACTACTGAGCACCAGCAAGGAGTAGTACTGATCTATTTTTTTTTTTTCTTTCCATCACATTGGATACACAACTTTTCATGGAATCGGAAAGATCGCGCGAACCAACCCGACAAGCATTTTCGTCCGTAGTGCAAGGTGCGTCTCGACATTACATTTCTCAAGACTGCCATTGCCTCTTTCCCATTAGCTTCGTACTCATCTACCTCCCTTTCCCCTCCCAATTGTCAGTCAAAAGCCTAAAGGACAAGTAATTGGTATCGATTTGGGCACAACCAATAGCTGTGTGGCCACGATGGAAGGCAAAACCCCACGTGTCATTGAGAATGCAGAGGGTGGACGCACGACACCGTCAGTGGTTGCGTTTTCGAAAGACGGTGAACTACTGGTCGGGTTGCCGGCGAAGCGTCAGGTATATGTAGAGCCTAAATAACGCCGGTCCTAAGTCTGAGTTTTGGATATGTACAAAGCCCCATTTCAAAAAGACATGATCTAATCTATCTTTCCCTCTTTCCAACTAGGCCGTCGTGAACCCTGAAAACACTGTGTTCGCCACGAAGCGCCTGATTGGTCGTAAATACGAGGACCCGACGGTGAAGAAGGACATCAGCACCGTGCCATACAAGATTGTACCACACACGAACGGCGACGCCTGGGTCGAGGTCAAAGGAAAACGGTACAGCCCCTCACAAATCGGCGCGTATGTCGTGGGCAAGATGAAAGAAACGGCGGCGTCGTACTTGGGCAAACCAGTAAAGAATGCAGGTGCGTTGTACTCTTTTAGTCTGAGGAATGGGTGCAAGGAAGGTTGAGATGGAAGAAAAAAGAGGATAAAGTAGAAAATTCGACATCAGATGACGGTAATGTCGGTTGTAAACAATGGTTAGGGAATCCGGCTTTGATTTTCTTTCTCTACTTGCTATTTTTTACCTTAGTTATCACCGTCCCCGCCTACTTTAACGACTCCCAGCGCCAAGCGACCAAGGACGCCGGCACAATTGCCGGTTTGGAGGTCCTTCGCGTGATCAACGAGCCCACAGCCGCGGCGCTAGCATATGGTCTCGACCACACCAATGTGGGCGACAAGGCTGTAGCCGTGTATGACCTGGGCGGTGGTACGTTCGATATTAGCATCCTCGAGATTCAGTCGGGTGTGTTCGAGGTCAAGAGCACGAATGGCGACACGCATCTCGGCGGTGAAGATTTTGATATTGTGTTGGTCAAATATTTCGTCAATGAATTCAAGAAGGAGGTAAGTTCGCTGGCGAGGGGATGGGGTAGGCTGTGGATAGGTGCAAAGTTTTATTGTCGTTATTGTATATGAATTTAAATAATATTGGTGAGAACACAGGGTATTTAAAAAAAAATTCCTTGCCCTCGTATTTATCTTGTAGACGGGAATCGAATTGTCCAAGGACCCCATGGCCATACAGCGTATCCGTGAAGCAGCTGAGAAAGCCAAAATCGAGCTATCATCTACATTACAAGTGAGAATCTAGACGACCATTTATTATTTATTTATTTATTTATTTATTTATTATTATTTTTTTTTTTTAAAAAAAAAAAGAGGGAGTTCTTTGGCTTTCTCGCGAATACAAAAATGCTGATTACACCCTTTCCACTTTAATTTTATAACCTCACGAAAATAGACGGATATCAACCTTCCCTACATTACAGCCGATGCGACAGGTCCCAAACACATTAACATGAAGCTCACCCGCTCCAAGTTCGAATCTCTGGTCAATGATCTGGTTGAAAAGACTATTGGTCCCTGCAAACAAGCCCTTAAAGACGCCACTATGAACCCATCCGATATTGGCGAGGTCATCCTTGTTGGTGGTATGTCCCGCATGCCCAAAGTGCAGGATGTTGTCAAGAACCTGTTCGGGCGCGATCCTACCAAGAGTGTGAACCCCGATGAGGCCGTCGCCATTGGTGCTGCAATCCAGGTATTATTTTGTTATGACTTGTATTTTGTGAGATTCGACGAGTAGTATGTATTAATCGGTGCTTGTGCAAATCTTAACGTCTCTAGGGTGGTGTCCTCGCCGGCAACGTGACGGATTTGCTTTTGCTTGATGTGACGCCGCTTTCATTAGGTATCGAGACACTCGGTGGCGTGTTCACACGCCTTATTAACCGCAATACCACAATCCCTACGAAGAAATCGCAAGTCTTCTCCACCGCAATGGACGGGCAGACTGCGGTTGAGATCAAGGTGTTCCAAGGTGAACGCGAACTTGTCAGGGATAACAAGTTGCTCGGTAATTTCCAGCTGGTGTGTATAATATATTTCTGAAAGCCAATACCACTTGTATAATCGTTTTAGATTGCTTGGTAGAATGCCAATTACCACATTTATATTACTGAGACGAATTCTGATTAACGATGTTTAATCAAATTGTGCAGGTGGGCATTCCTCCCGCCCACAAGGGTGTTCCGCAAATTGAGGTTATGTTCGACATTGACGCTGATGGTATCGTCAATGTCACTGCAAAGGATCAGGCGACCAACAAGGATCAGTCCAGTGTGTACTCCTTTAATTTTTATTCAAGAGTTAAGCTATTTAATAACACTTGGCATTGACCATCTTGAAATTTATCTTCGTCTATGTGCTGATAATCTCTGCAGTCACACTTGCCGCCTCGTCTGGCCTGAGCAAGAATGAGATTGAAGATATGATCACCCAGGCCGAGCAACACGCTGAAGCCGATAAGCAGCGCAAGGACACGATCGAGGCTGCCAACCGAGCCGATTCCATTATGCTCGATACGGAAAAGGCCATCACAGACTTCAAGGATCAATTGGACTCGGCCGAGGTTGACAAGCTCCGCTCACAGATCACCAGCCTACGCGAGGCCGTTGTCAAGGCGCAGATGGGCGACTCGAGCCTAGGATCCGAGGATATTAAGGCCAAGGTTGATAGCCTACAACAGGCGAGCCTAAAGCTGTTCGAGATGGTTTATAAGAAGGTAGGACTAATATTATGGGTCGATACGATTCCGGGGTTTAATGATTATACTGAGATGTCCCCAGGGGTTGAAGTTTATTGAAATTCAATTCTTCTAAACCTTATGCCATGAATTTTTAATCCTTTCAGCGCACGGCAGGGAATGAGGCCGCCTCCGGTAATTCTAGCAATACTAACGAGAGTTCTAGCAACACTAGCGAGGGCGAATACAAAGAGGTTGATCAGGACAAGAAGCAGTAAAACCAATATAATTTTGAATAGTACGGAGTCTAGACACTTAATGGAAATTAGTTGATTTGGTGCGGGAATGATGTTTTTTTCAAAAAGTATTGTTCGTTTTATTGTTCATCCTGCAATATATTGTACAAACTATTTGTTTTTGGGAGGTTCAGTGTACGGCATGGGCTGCAGTTGAGCAAGCTTAGGGGCCCTGGGATATGCCAATAAATTTCAGCAAAAGCTTTGTCAAAAAGAAACCGAAAGACGCTGTCAGCACAGCGTGGATGGTCCACAGTTCTTTCTATAGCCTTCCCACCAGCGTCTTCACCATCTCGCAGCACTCCTTCTCGCTCAGATACTCAGAATTCTGAATCGCATTTGTGATTAGAATGGTGGTCTTGGTTTGCGTCGAGTTGACCCACACGCGACCGTTTCGGCCTATTGTCACTTCGAATGGGAAATGTTCGCCAATGAGAGAGAGAATAGGGGTCTCAGTGGCCAGGAGGCTGAAGAATTCGAGAACACAGAGGGTAAGTAAAACTTAACTGTCATCTGCGATTTGACTGCCTTTTCCGAGATGCTTCGAACTTCAAAGAATGGAAAGAACAAATTTTGCCACATGAAACAGAATCTCGAGATATCCCCAGAAGATGTAACCCCGAACGAAAAAAAAAAAAAAAAAAAAAAAAAAAAAAAAAAAAAAAAAAAAAAACTCACCGCCGGCACAAGCCCAACGAACACCGAAACATGAACCCACCCTTCAGCTCGCCAAACCCGTCTGCCCTGCCTGTCGTCGGGTTTATGCACTCGAGCTCAGGTTCCATATCTCTATTGGCCAAGGACACACGGGCGTACACGAGGGCGCCAACCGCGAGGTTGGGTCGGTTCTTCTTGGTCGCGCCCTCAAAGGCCAAAAGTGGTAATAGTGCCTGGTGCGCCGCTCCAATTTCGACCTTGAAGCCTTCAGCAATACGAGCGGTCACAATTCCAATGACAGATTCGCCAGTTGAGGAGACGTACTGGAGTGAAGGTGTTACGAGATTTATGATGAATATATATTTGATGAATATATTTGATGAATATTTCTTAAAAAAAACGTGGAATACATGTGTGTGTATGTGTGTGTGTATGTGTGTACATGTGCATCCCCCCCCCCGTCTCCCGTTCCGACCCCCGACAATCTAATTGTACGAATCCGTTGGCCCATCACAAAAGCAATTTTGCTGCAAAACCTCGAAAGCTACTGTCGCACTTCAAGAGTGACATTAGCCCCGAGAAGAAATAGAGTCCTGTCTTACTCACCCTTCGCTGATTGCTCTCTACCCACCACCGGTTGTACGTTTCCTCGTGCATCAGCACGCCAGCCTTCATGGCTATGATTACATCTTTTTCCTGTGTCAGACCTGGACCAAGTATCACCTTTGCATCAGCACTGCTCGCGGGAACCGGGTCGCCTGGAAGGACGACGTCCTGGATATTCTGATCGGCAGTAGAAGGCATTTTTTTTTTTTTTTTGTCGCGACAAGATGGGTGGCGCGGGAAACGTGAAAGGGAAATGCAGTCATGAATGGAAACAC
>RBNK01002221.1:0-11725 GCA_003990785.1 Endogone sp. FLAS-F59071 | reverse complement strand
GAAGAACCATCTGCTTTTTGTGTTCAGGAACTACAAGTCGTATTTGTCCTCTGTGTCATCGGTAAAGTATATTATTCTTAATAAAATAGTTGAGTGCCGTTGTCCGTATAAGCCGTTGATCGTTTTTGTTTGTCGTCCCAGTAAAGGTTAGGTTACTGAGGTAATCCAAATATCCATTGTAGAGTTCAGTGTTCATTGGGTAGGTATATTCTTTTTGGTTCGGGGTGTCGATCTCGGATAAATTGGGGTAGGCGTGAGAGGGTGTCCACATTCTGATGATTCCGTCCTTTTCTGTATTGCGTCGTGAAGTCGTATTCCTGCAGTATAGCTAGCCATCGTGCATACATTCCTGTCAGATTTGGCTTATTCTAAAGCCATTTGAGGGCTGAGTGGTCTGTTATTAGGGTGAACTGCTTTCCAATCAGGAAGTGGCGAAAGTGTTGTACGGCCCAAACGACTGCTACGCATTCTAGCTGGGTAGCTCCATAGGAAGGTTCTGCTCCATGGGTGGCTCGTCCTGCATAAGCAATCACATGTTCTCCGTCTTTGTCATCTTGTGCCAAGATTGCTCCGAGTCCAAATGATGATGCATCCGTATACAACTTGAATACTTTTGTGAGGTCTGGTCTTGCCATAACTGGTGCATGGGTAAGTGCTTCCTTGATCAGGTTGAAGGCTGTTTGCGCAGCTGATGTCTATTCCCATGCTCTTCCTTTTCTTTGCAACATGTGCAGGGGTGCGGCAATTTCAGAGTAACCAGGGATAAACCTTTTATAGAACTGGACTAGTCCTAAAAATCCTCGTAGAGTCATCTTATCTTGCGGAATTGGAAATGCCTTGACAATCTCGGTCTTCTTTGGGTCTGGGCGGATTTCTCCTCCGTCGATTATAAATCCTAGGTATTCGATTTTCTTCTGTCTAAAGTAGCATTTTGTTGGCTTGATCCTTAGCCCATGCTTTCTGAGTCGTTCAAATACTTCCTTCAGGGTCACCATGTGTTCTGCGAAGTTCTCCGCATAGATGTTGATATCGTTGATGTACACAATCACTCCATGTCCAATCAAATCATAGAAGATTTCGTTCATTGCGGCCTGGAAAGTGGCGGGTGCGTTGCAAAGTCCAAAGGACATTCTTGTGAATTCGTACTGTCCAAACGGTGTAACAAATGCTGATTTCTCCTGTGCTTCGGGCATCATTCCGATCTGGTTATATCCTGCCCATAGATCCAAGGTTGAGTAGATTTGCGCCTTTTTCAACATATTTTGTAAGTCTTCTGAGTGCGGGATCAGATATGCATGCTTCTTGGTAACTGAGTTCAATTTGCAATAGTCGATAACCATTCTCTGTCCATCCTTCTTTGGTACTATGCTGATAGGTGATGCCCAAGGGCTTTTCGACCGTACGATTACTCCTGACTCCAATAGCTCTTGAACATGCTTTCATACAAAGTCATGATAGTTTGCTGGCAATCTGTAGGGTGCCTGTTTGATCGGTTTGGCGTCTCCTGTATCTATATGATGCATGAAGAAGGCTTGGTCTGGCAAGTCCTTGAAACTGATTGCGATGATATCCTCATATTCCTTCAGTAGGTCTTGCAACTGTTTCTTCTGGTTTGGTAACAGGTTTTCGTTAAGGGAGTAGAGGTCATCTAGTCTTTCCATTATCACATTTGCTTGTCCAGTCGATCCAAATCCTTTCCTTCCATGTCGTGTTTCTTCTAGATTTTCTACTTCCTTCAGAGGTTGTTGTTCACACTTGACAATCACCATCTGAGCAATTCGATCACCTTGGTATACCTTGAATTGGCTGTAGTTGTGGTTCACTAGTCCAACCTCGATTTCTCCTCTATAGTCTTCATCTATCAATCCGGGGAAGGCTCCTATCCCCGAATTGCGGTAGAGTCCACTTCTTGCCCATACTTGCGCACATTGTCCGGGTGGTAGGGCGATAGCGATTCCAGTTTTTACGAAGGCTGATGATTTTGGTTCTAAGGTGTAGTCTTCATCCGCGTACAGATCATAGCCTGCAGCTCCTTCGGTTTTTCCTTTCGGTATGGTTGCGCTTTCTGTCAATTTCTTAACTCGGGTTGCTGTATCCTTTTCTTCCACCATAAATACTTCTTCCACAAAGGTAGGGATATTTGGTTCTTTCCACTGTTCGTGAGTTGTGTCCTGAGGTAGATTTTGCCACAAGTCCTTCCACCACCAATAGCGCATACTGATGCGTTCGTCAGGGTGAACTATTTCCTCAAGTGCGATGATTTCTTCTTCTGAGTCTGAGTCGCTTTCTTCAATCAGGATAGGTCCATCATTTTCATTTTCTTCCTGGAACAGGGCCCTGACTTCAATGGTTGTTTGCGTGGTATAAACTTCATTGCTCCATTCCTCGGGTACTTTCTCATCTTCATTCTCTTCGGGTATCGTTTGTTCTTGTTCTTGGTCGTAGCGTTCCTTCCACGTCCCATGGTAACTGATGTCGTATGGTTCGTCCGGATATCTGACCCAGTTTTCACATTCCCAGAGGTCATAGGGATTAACTTCATCCCAGTAGCATTCTTGTAAGTAGATGTTGCGATTTCCCCAAAGGCGTCCTTTGCCGATATATCCGATATTCGTCCAGAAACAGTCCCACACTTCTCCAGTGTTGTCTGCGAATGGGTGAGGGTTCCTTCCACTATATGGTCCATGGTTCATCGAGGGTGAAGTCCTTCGGCGAGTCTGCAGCAATCTTGGTTTCCTGATCTTCTTCTCCGTCGGCAGGTGCATCTCCAAGGTGTCTTGATAAGGTATCAATTTTGTATCACTGCAAGTGCACATCATCTCGGCGCAATAGATGCATTGCTCACAGAATGGACATCTAGTGTTTCTCATGTTGTACTCAATCAACTGGTTCTTCTCCAAAGGCGTTAGGCAGCGGTATTCACTATTTATCACCACGTTTGCTTCTTCTTCTTTCACCAAATTGAGGTGCGCCTGTCCGGGGGTTATCCCCTCATCTGTGTCACTCTCGTCTTCCGGCCTCTGAGTAAGTTTCGGTACTACTCCTTTCTGAATATCCAGAGGTACGCTAAACTTTCTTCCATGGTTGATGAAAATTAACCTTTGTGCATCCAGGTCAATTCTAGCTTTGGCTTTCTTCAACCAGCTGTTGCCTAGGATGGCGTTGTAGGATTGTGCATCAGTGACCACCATTCTGACAGGGATTATTTCTGTTCCAAACTGAACTGGTACTTCTTGGAGTACTCCTAAAGGTACGCTGCTTTTTCCACTTGCAACGACCAAGGTGGAGGTAGCGGGTTCGTCAATATCCCATCCTAGGCGGTCTAGGAAATGCTTGGCGATAATGCTGACTCCTGCTCCAGTGTCAATAATAACTGAGCATGCTAATCCTCCAATGTTGCATTGTGCATAGGCGGATGAGGTATAGGTTCGCTCCTCTTGTTCTTCGGCGGTGTTGACTTCCTCGAATCGGATGGTTGGTTTGGTTTCCGTGATCTGCATCTTCACCTTTTGCTTCGTCGATGGTGCTATCTGGAAGAGTTGTTTGAAGGTAATGTTAGCCTTCTGATTGGCAATGTCATGCCACGGGTCATATTCAAATTCTCTAACTTTCCTAGGCTTTTTCTCCTTATTTTCTTCCTGATCTGCCATCTCTTCATCTCCAGTGGTCGAAGTAACTATCTCGCTGGGTTGCATTATCTGTTTGAAGGCTTTGTCCCATTGGTCTTTATTTAGCTGTTGTCTCTGTGTTGGCTTCTTAGGTTTCTCGATGACAACCTCAGGTTCCTGGATCGGCTTTTTCCTTGGGTAGGGAGTCTTCCTAGTGGTGGTGCGGCTGACTGCTTCGACAGGGTAGGCTTCTAGATATTCTTCGCCAAATTCTTCATCTTCTTCTTCGATTTCTTGCACTACGTTGGCATGGTCAGCCTTCTTTACTTCCTCTTTCTCTTGTCCTTCCTTCCAACTTCTAGTTCGGCAATCTTTAGCAAAGTGACCTCGCCTTCCGCAGAGGAAGCAGTTTATCTCACTCTTGTTGCGTTCTTCGGCGACGAAGGTTCCTCTTGGTTGTCTATTCTGGCGGATCACCTTGGCTTCAAGGTCGGCTATATGTGCTGTCATTTCTGAGAACATCTTGGTAATCTTTTCCATTTCATCCTCATGAGTTGTCTTTCCTGTTTTTGCCATAACTGTCGGTTTGATAGTGTCCTCCTCAGGTGGTTCGGCTGATGTGGATACCATTTGGACTACGGGTATTCCAGTGCTGAATTTCCTGCGTAAGTCTTGTGGTAACTTGTCGTATAGGGATGCCGAATGTCCTGCTTCGGTATCCCAAAAGGCCTGTGCCATCCTGACTTTTTCTTCCATACTTCGAGGGCCAAACCTCTTGATATGTCGTTGGATGTCTGCGGGTAAGCCGTTCATGAACACCATTTCTCATACAACTGGGCTGGTTTCTCTACAAAGTTGCATATACTGATCGATGGTATTAACCCAGTCTTCCGGGCATTGATTGATTGACATCTTCATGTTGAATAGCTGTTCCTTGATTGATTCTCGCTTCTGTTCGGTGAAATACTTCTCCTCTAGCCAGGCTCTTGTAACTTCCCAATGAGTGGTGGCTAATGCTGTGGCGACGGGGTTATTTCCAGCTGCTACTGTGGCTGCGAGGATTAATCCTCCTAGTCCAGTAGCTGCTACATCTGTCAGGGCCACTCGGTATGCTTCTCTTGCAGGTCCTCTGAGTTGGGCAGCCAGGATAGGCAACCATCGGGTGCTAACCGTTCCTTTGGCTGCGAAGTAGCTTTCCAAATTATCCAGGAATTCTCGAACATATTCCTTGGTGTATCCGTAAAAGGTAGGTAGTCTGTCTGTCATGGTTTCTTTGTCCTCTTGAAATCTTCTCCTAGGTAGTTGTTGTAATGCAGTCGGTGGCGGTGGTAGTGCCGTTCTTGCTTTTGTCTTCCACTATGGGTTTCGGCAAGTTCGGTTACGCAATATAGGTAACAAATCGGTCGAGGTGTCGATTGATTTCCTGCCAGTCGGCACTAATTGTGACGGACTAAAATATATTAACGACGAAATACTCGAAGTTGAGTAGACGCAGAAAATACGTTTCAGGGGTCTTAGCGGTTTATGCGGTAGCGTCTTTAAGAAGGGTGTTGATGTAGGTGTTGACTAGCAAGAATTAAGTGTGATTGATTGAATAAAGTGTATCTATTAGAATCTCGAAACTATCCAATTGCTTACTCCTTGAGTAAGGCTTCAGTATCCCTTGGGTTGTCTGTTTGTAAGCTTCCTTAGCTTGTTGCAGTCCGAATTTTATTGATAATTGCGAGTGAGGTATTTATAAGAAATTACAAGATGCTATATGGGCAGCTACCCAGGTTACTACTTGAATTTCTGATTAGCTCGGCTAAATATAAGGTACAAATTGATTGGCTAAGATATAATAAATGATATATCAGGTTATAATGTAATTGGGCGTTGAAATAATATATCGGATCGAAATACTATTTTAGGTTATAGTGTGATTGCAGATCTTAGCAACGTTACGAGTCTCAGCAACGTTACAAGTCTTAGCAATGTTACAAGTCACATGACTATGATCTTCACATGATCAAATTGTATGTCGTCACAAAATGTTCTGTCACAGCATATAGATTGTCCATTTCATCGTTACGTGTTTATCATGTTGCTTTATCGCGGTGTCGTTTGTCGTGTTGTTTATCGCGTTGTTTGACACGTTGTTTACAATTTTAAATAAACACTTACAGTAATCGCAATTATAATTGTGTAGATGCTATGATTGCATAGATCTCAGGTTGTCGAGCTGCAATTCGAGCAGCTCAGGGCTCATAACCTGTTGAAATTTGATCTTCAAATATGTGTGTTTTGGAGTAAAAAGAGCGCACTGGCTAATGAAGCCAATATGCATGTATTTATTAATGCTAATTTATGATTGGTCAATACAAAACAAAGATCATCTAAGCCATAATCAAGTGACGTAGCATCGATCATTGATACATCGATCATTGATAGGAGAGAGATATAATAAGCTAATAATTACAACACAGAATTGTTAGCATTTGTTCAATATGTTGTAGTCTTTCTCAGAGACTTTGTCTTAGCTGTCTTTGCCTTTATCCTCATCAAAGATTTTGCAGTTTCATGAGCATTTGGTTGTTTTGTACCTATCAGAGTTTCTGATACCTCCACGAGATCATTAGGGTTTGTTCAAGGTGCTGCTGCAGTCTTCATTAGAAACTTCTTCAATAATTTCATATTTTCGTAGCCATTTAGTTGTTTTGCATCTGTCAGAGTCTTTAATACCTCTATGAGATTATTGGGATTTATTTAAGGTACTGCCATAGTCTTTAGAGACTTCTTTATCTTAGATTTTAAATGCATTTTCCAAAAGCCTAGCTTCGTTTGTAGATTTCAGTGCAAACTTATTCATAGACTTTAGTATAGACTTGTTTATAGACTTCAGCATAAACTTGTTCGTAGACTTGGCACAGACTCATTTATGGACTTCAATACAGATTTCCTAGCCCTAGTTCTGACCATTGGGATATTGGTATCCTTTTGATAAAGTACTAGAGAAGCTTATAGAGAATTTTATTTTTATATAGTTTTTTTTTTTTGTTTTTGTTTTTTTGTTTGTTTTTTTTTTTTTTTTTTTTATATTTTTTTTTTTTTTTTTTTTTTTTATTATAAGACAATAGGAAAAATGATGCCTTTTTATATCTGAGATCATTGCTGAAAGTTTGGCTAGTTCAGTAAAGTTAGCAGATAAAAAAATATTACAGAAAATATTTTATAGAATAAGAAAGCTTAATAAATAAGAAAGTTTAATAAATAAGAAAGTTTGATAAATGAATGTGACAAAGGGATATATAAAAACAAATGTACCATTTGATTTTGACTAAGTTAATTAAAATTCAAGGTATCATGCTCCATCATACTCCATTTTGGATATTTATAATATTTTGAGTATTTGCAAATCTTGTTTTCATTCCTTAGAAACCTTTAGTTTAACCTTATGAATACAAAATAACTATGTTTACACCCTTGCCTTTTTGGAATATACATACAAACACTCCTATTTAGTCTTTTATGTTTAGTAAACAAAATACAAACATTATAGTATTTTGCCAAATAATATCTTCACTTATAGTATTTGTTTCCTGAACTTTGTAATTAACATAAAGCTTTTTTATATCTTCTGCAATCAGAGATTCAAATCTATCTTGGGCCTTGCTCAACATATCTGTGAAAAATATAATATCTATACTCAATATTCGTCTAAAAGCCAAAAAGCTGAACTTTCTGTAAACAAGGATATTCTAGTTTATCAAAACTTTGAGGATTTTACAATAATTTACATCAATAAAACAAGATAACAAGATCATAATTCCTAGTCATTACTGCCTGCCAATTACACTACACTAGTACATAAGTGACCATCAAGTCTATATACTTTAGATATTCAGATTAAATGTATATAACTAGTCATTGACAGTAAATCAACTGTAACTGATGTCATCTATAAACTAACTATCATTGATAGCAAGCCAACTGTAACTGATGTCATCTACAAACCAACTACCATTGACAGCAAACCAACTACTATTGACAGCAAGCCAACTGTAACTGATTTCATCATCCATGAACCAATAACTAATAATGATTCAACTGATTATATCAACTGGTGGCATGGTTTTTAATAGCAAAAAAGTATACATATGACACAGTGAGTTTATAGAAAAACTCTAATAGGTACCCAAGTCTGATGTGAACAATTCTCTATACCCCTGAAAGCATGAAGGTGAAATTTGGCTTACAGAGCTGTTATTCCGAAATAGGAATATATCCTAAATAACTGCAGATAGTCTACTTGGTACTTTTGTGAATGAACAAATTTCAATAGTAGATGGCTCTATCTAATTTACAAACTCTAGAGAAATAATGGAACTATTAGACATAATAGCAAAACAAGAAACAGTACATATGCTCCAAATCTTTTCATATATACAAGTATGGCTTACAATGAATACTCATGTTCTACTATTTATTTAGCCTATTTACAGCAAAGTTTTTACTATCACGAACAAGTCTGAGACTTAGACTAGGCTACAGAAGTTGTTTTTTTTTAAGATCTTCTTGCTGTAATACAAAAAATAATTTCAAATCCTTCTTTTGAGAATGATATGGTTTTCAAAGTGGAGAAACACTTTAGTTCAGAAACTCATCAATACTCAGAGATTTATTGAAGTGATTTTTGGTAGGAGACTCAGATAATAAATAATATTTATACTTTATTTTTTCAGTTTGTGAATAACAATTAATTATCTATGGATTATTATTAAGTTACTCTTTCCTTTCATAGTTTGTAGATTAAACTTTCTGCTAGTATGACTATAGTCCCAGTATTGCTCAGAATAGACTAAATGCATTACAATCTGCTTAGATGCACCAAAATATACCCACTGTATATGTTGATTGGCAATATACCAAAACATATTCAGTAAACATATTCCCAAAATGCATTTTCAGTGATTGTATATTTTCCAGTCCTTGAGGGAATACTGAAGGAGACTGAGATGGAGATTTTTCATAAAGCAAAGGTAATTCTTTATCATATATATATATGGCATGGGTTCTTAAAGACCTTATTGAAGTAGAAAAGAGGTGAGTTTTCAGTTTGCAAACTTTAATTTTGTTTTTCTTTAATAAAATTTGTTATTAATTATTAAATATAAATAAATTTTTAGTAGTATCATTATATGTGGACCAGATGGTAGACTTCATGATTATTATCTAGTAGTTATGTCATTTATAGCTGACTATTTAAAAGTATGTTTGATATGTCTAGTTTATACAAACTATGCCTACCCAGTATGTATAATTCCTGAGGATAAATTTTCTTATCTTGATGAGAAATACTGCTTGCAAACAGTTGCTAAAATAAAAAAAAATGATCATAAGTACATCCAAGAGTATTTCAAAAGGTAATAACCAAAAGGCTAAGAGACTTTTGCAGAAATATAGGCTAAAAGAGCAAAAAGTATATATGTTTAAGTACAGTTAGAAATAAATTTGCTCTGAACATTTCTATTTACAAATCTTATTTTAATTTAATTAATTTATCTAGAATGTTTTATAGGAACTGCCCTTTATGAACATTTACTCTACAATTATGCCTGACATGCTTTATCAAATTAAAAAAGGTATCTGAGAACATCTTGTTAATTTAACTCTGGAAATTATTAGACAAAGTTATAGTTTACACATAGCAAATCAATTAATACTTGAACTAGATCTTTATATCTGTCTTATTTCAAGATATTCTAGACTTAGAAAATTCAGTAAGGAAATTTCCTATTTATCTCAGATAATGGCAGCTGAATACCAACAACTAATAAGGGTATGTTTATTATTATTCTAAAAATTAATTAAGAAGTTTACAAATACATTATTAATATTTTATCTATTTTATAGATTTTTATTCTATGCATAAGAGGCCTTTTACCATCATCTGAGGTTCAGCATATTTTAGAGTTAACTAGAAGATTTAGCATACTAGATAATTCTGATATAGAAATAACTGAATACCAACATCGCATTGAAGTCAAAACACTATATTAACAAATAAACAAGTGAGACTCTCTCCCCTAAGTAGTCAAGTTTGTAGAATGTAGAATGGTGCTTAAAGACAAGCTTGATCAGATATCAACTGGTGATAATAAGTTTACAGCTATCAGGCCTCTAATTACTGAAAATTACTGACATCTAAATGGTACAATTTCTAAAATTCACATTGATGAGGCCTCAAAAATATTTAATATAGGTAACCTCAAATTCACTATTTAAACCTTTTTTCATGATCTTGGGATTATTGAAGAAGGATATTGGTATTGTATAAATAGGAAAAACCTCCTAAAACTTTTAAATTCACTAGTAAGTTCAATAGTAAGTTCATTAGTCTATTTATTCAATCCATGAACTATAAATATTAGAAATAAAAATAATTTTTTTATTCCAAATAGATTATGGTATATACTTCTCTATCTATTGGAGTCTGCAATCCATATTGCTAAATGGAGTAATCACCAGGTATATTTTATCAAATAATTTGCTGCAATTGACAGTTTTATAAAACTCTATAATATGATTGGGTTGTTTTATATGATCTCACAAATAAAAATTTTAAAAAGTAGTAAAGCATAGACAAATATCTCTTTACTCAAGTTTGAATGTTGTTCAAGATCAAGCATGAAAAAAATATTCACTATCTTGCATACTTGGAGTAGTATAACATTACTGATGTTTCTGTATATTCTAAAGTACTTGGTAGAAAAATTAATATAGTTGCCCAAGATTGTAAAATAAATATAGCTATAGCTATGCAATTCGGGAAGTTTAATGTTGTGTTAGTAGATGTTATTATAAGAGCAGTTTATATATAACCTTTATTTCAGGAACAAGATTCAGTACGAAATCTATTAACAGCTAACTTAGATATATATTCTTTTAATTTGTACTTAGTTAACAAGTATGTGGATCATGTTTCTTAGGAAGAACTCTTTTAAATAAATCAATAAAACTTTAACTAGTTTATAAACTATTTTACTAAGAGCTATGAATAGAATACCTTAGAATAACAAAATAAAATATATATGAACTAAATATATCCTAGGCATGAATCTATTAATGAACATGAACTGATAATATATAAACTAAGGCTTTATATAAACAATATACCATTGAGTGAACATATATCACAGTTATATAGATATGAACAAAAGTAAACTGGTATAAATATGAATTAGTTATTATGAATATGAACTGTTTAGAAATATTTTCCTGATATAGTGTTATTAAGACCCTTAGTGTTATTAAGACTCTTAGTGTTATTGACCCTTAGTGTTATTGAGATCTGCAATTATATTATAATCTAAAATAGTATTTTAATCTAATATATTATTTCACCACCTAATTATATTATAACCTGATATAGTATTTTATTTTATCTTAGCCAATCAATTTGTACTAGGAGTCTTGGGCAGCTATCTATATAGCACTCTCTTCAATTTGTATAAATACCTCTCTCACAGTTATCAATAAAATTCAGACTGTAACAAGCTAAGGAAGCTTACAATAGACAACCCAAGAGATACTAAAGCCTTACTTAAGGAGTGAGCAATTGAGATAGTTTCAAGATTCTAACAGATATATACTTTATTCAATTGATTACACTTAAATTTCTTATCAGTTAACACTTATATAGATATATAACCTTCTTAAGATGCTACTGTATAAACTGCTAAGACCTCTAAAACATATTTTCTGCACTTGCTCAATACTAGAGTATTTCACTGTTAATATATTTTAGTTTATTACAATAAACAGTTGTCAAGTTCTTATATATAGATATCATTTATAGACACAAAGTATCTAAAGAAATTACAGTAACTATAAGATCAAATTTCTTAATAAATTAGTATAAGAGCTAGAATAGACATACTATATTAAACATATTTAGATAATATTCTATCATCTTCAAGAGAATAGATAGATAGAACAAACTAATTAAACAGTCAAGAATATTCTCACTAAGATCATCAGTCAAGAAGATGTATAGAATCATTATCTCGATAGTGCCCTTTTTACTATATGAATGATTTAACAAAAATTGACAAAGTTCAGCTCTTTTGAGCTTGTCT
>RBNK01002220.1:0-11732 GCA_003990785.1 Endogone sp. FLAS-F59071 | reverse complement strand
GGGTATTTATACAAAATTGAAAGAACTGAAAGAATAACTAAGAAAAGACTTCACTATGAAAATATAATCCAATCATTGTGAAGAATACATAATGACTCTAGTGGTGGTATTTTGCAGAAATAAAAGTTATTAAGCAGAAATAAAAGTTGTCAAGCAGAAATAAAAGTCATCAATAACTAAAAATGAAAGGAGATGGAAGGTCATAGTAACTCCAAATCGAGCATAGTAGTAAATTTATAAAAATTAAATAATTTGGGGATTGGCTATCATAATATAGAGCCTTCTTGTACAACAAAATCTAACTTCTTATTTATTCCCAATGCATAACTGATCACTTACCTAGAATATACTAATTTCCTGCTTAAACTGCTTCCTCTAGAAAGGGTACTATTGAAGGCACCTTGAGCAAGACCAATCATCTATATAGCAATGCCAATACAGCTTTCATTTAGGATTTGATTGTAATCTTGTAGCCCTTGCTAACCTCACTGAGGATGTTAATAGTGGAAACCTAAATAAGATATAACTAAGGGTTATTGTAAGGAACTAAAAACAATATACTAGATTAGATACATGTTTTTACCTAGATATTATAGAAGTTGAGTGTATATGTTAATAATGTACAGATGCCAAGCTAGAGTGGAAAGTGATATAATAATACAATTGGAGATCAATATCACTTTGAACAATATAATATAACACTGCACCCTTTCTCTCTATCAGAAGTAGATTATATAATTATATCAAGCCAAACCTCCTTTATCTTGTCTTCAGTCTTAATAGTGCATATGTTACTTATAAAAAATAAAAAGACATACCTTTGTCTCTTTTTTGATAATTTGTACTTCTTGATTATAAAACACATGATACCTTTATAGCCTTTTAAGAGATCATAAGTTGATACATCTATAGTGATTTTTTTTATATGTTGAGAAGAATAGTTGAGAAGAATAGTTCATACTAGATAGCCTTTACTTAATAACTTTAATGCTTTTTGTAATTATTACAAGCCTTTGCAATCATTCTGTACTTTTGCATATTTAATTATATAGGTATTAATTATAAGTTATAAAAATAAAAATTTATATCAGTTCTCTTTACATCAATTACTTACCCAAATAAAATAAATAAAATAATAAATAAATTTACTTTTTATATAAAGCAAAAAATGAAAAAGAAGACTATTATTTGCATAGAAGAAGATAATATTTATTTTATAGTCAATATTGTTAACTCTCTATATAATAAAGTTTGTATGTCATATTGCATACATTATATCATATAAATATTATACTTATTTCTTTTACTCTAGATTGATCATTTTAGGTATTGTAATAGTCAACTCTAAACTTTTTTGATTTCTATAAATTTACTACTATATTTAATTTGAAGTTACTATAACCTTCTATATCCTTCTCTTTATATATCAGAAAAATAGTTAATTAATCTACAAACTATTTTACTAAGAGCTGCAAACTATTTTACTAAAAGCTATAAACAAAAAGCTATGAATACAGATGCTAGTTATAGACTATAAACTATTATTAGTAAATAGCTATAAACTACTCTAGAACTCTGCTAGAATAATATTACAAACTACAAATACCTCTAAAACAATATTATAAACTATAAACTAGCTAAAACAGCCTGCAAATAGCTTACAAATAGCTTATGAGCACAGATGCTAGTTATAGACTATAAATTAAAGTAGTTTCCTAATATATCTATCTTTTATAAATATACTAAAAAGTATGTTTGAGAATTTCTGGATAATTTGAAGAGCTATCTTATAGCTAAAGGACTAGCTAGTACTTGATAGATTACTATTCTAGCTATCTAACTTAGAGGACCTATAAGAGAAACATATCATCTAACCTTAACAAATGTAGTAGTTACTGAACTAAGAGGATTAATTACTACAACAACTGCAGCAGCAGAAAATATAGCTATAGCTGTATAATTAGCTATTGCTTATTAGAAAACTACCCAAAACTGGTTGGAAGAGAAATATTTTACCAAACAGAAATGAAAATCAATTGAGGAGCAATTATTCAATATAAAGATATCAATCAACTAGTACCCAGAGGATTAGGTTACTGCTATTGATTAGTATATATAGCTTTGTAGAGAAACCAGCCTAGTTATATAGAAAATGGTATTTATAAATAGCTTACCTACAAACCTTCAATACTATATCAAGAGGTTTGGCTCTCAAAGGATAGAAAAAAAAGTCAGAATAGTACAAGCCTTTTAGAGCACTGAAGCAGAATACTTTGCATCTCTGTATAACAAGTTACTAGAAGACTTGCACAGAAAGTTTAATACTAGAATGTTGAAATTATTAGCTTATTATATCTCTCCCATCAATGATCGATCATTACGTCACTCAATCGTGGCTTAGACGATCTTTGTTTTGTATCGACCAATCATAATTCAGTATTAATAAATATATGCATATTGGCTTCATAAGCCAGTGCGCTCTTTTACTCCAAAAATACATATTCGAAGATCAAATTTTAACAGGTTATGAGCCCCAAGCCACTCGAATTGCAGCTCGACAACCTGAGATCTATACAATCATCTATGCAATTACAACTGCGATTATAGTAAGCATTTATTTAATATTATAAACAATGCGTCAAACAAAGTGATAAACAATACGACAAATGATACCGCGATAAAGCAATGTGATAAACAACATGTAATGATATAGCATTCAATAACATAATGAAATGGACAACCTATACACATCATTGTCATCAGCAACAAGATCGATAAGATTGTAGTCTAAATCAAAAACAGACAACAGATATTAACTCCCTGATGATGATGATGAAGGATTGGATGGCAACCATCAGAACAATATTGCATTTAGCCTTGATCAACAGGAACAGATGGCTATAACGATTAGAAATCAGGAAGATAAATTAGATATGCTGACAACCCTAATAGATGAATTGATGGCAAAAATCGACAAAACAAACGTATTACCTAGTACGCCAACCAATCAGAATGCAGCTACAGAAGGCAACATATCACAATCACCATCACCATCACCAACAACATCAACAAAGCTTAACGATCTGGCGAAGGAGTACCTGAGATCGATCAATAAATTTGATGGGTCAGGTGGCATACCCAGATTGTTCGATTACTTTGATGCTATAGAGCAATTTATTACCAGTGCTAATCTATCAGTACAAAAGGAGGAAGTCAACGCAGTAATTAGTAAAATTACAGGCAACACTAGAATGTGGCTATGGAGGTATGTAAACATATTGGGAGAATTTGATTCGTAAAATGAGCTTAAAGAGGCTATGATACAAAAATACGCACCAATGGAACAATTATTACAAATGCGCGATAAGCTTGCGATGATGAAGCAAAAAGGATCGATCAAAGATTATAATGATATGTTCAACCGGATTATAGCGCAAATCGAAGATATGACCGACACAAAAGCTATACCACAATATCTCCGGGGTCTAAGCCCCAGGTACTGGGAATTAATACTTGTGTGGGAGAATATGCCGACTACGCTGGAGGCTTTATAACTCGCATGCATCAGGTTTGACCCGGATAATAAACAAAGGCACGACAAAGCCCATGCGATAGATCGAGGCGGCTACCAAGATGGTAACTGAGGCAGCTATCAAGGCAGCAGTCGTGACAATCAAGGCGGAAACGCTGGACGAAGCCAAGGCTATAACAATGATAACGGAAACAATTGAGGAGGTCATAATGACAGAGGCAACTGAGGCAGCAATCGCAAAGCCAATCGAGGCAGGAATTTTCAGGGACACCCTTAGAAATGTTACATCTGCGAGGAAGAACATGGAATATTTCAATGCAACAAATTCAACGATTGGATAAAAACAGAAAAAGAAAAGGCTAAACTGAGAGCTGAAGCAAATCTGGCGATTGGCACTATCATTGATTCAGGTGCCATGCAATATATGTTCAACTAATTAGAGATTATCGAGATGGTGGCTGAGTACGACAGCTTGGTCATGTGTGTAGGAAATGAGAAATTACACATGATGCATATTGGGACAATTAAGCTCGACGATGAGCTGAAATTACAGGACATCTTATATGTACTAGAGATCACCAGAAATTTAATATCTATGCAGGTGTTGACATGTAATGGAAATGACATAACCTTCAAGAGCGATAGATCAGTAATTAAAATCAGTATGGATCATGAGGAAATTAAAATCGGATAAGCCGATGGCGACCTATTTCATTTATCAACATCACCAGAGCTAGAGTTAGAAGCAAACATCGCCAATTCCAAAATTGCAAACATCGCCAATTCTAAGATTGATGACTATACATTATGACATCACTGGCTAGACTATCCGGGCCGAAATACTCTGCAATCAATCAACAAATTTGTCACAGAGCTCGGAGATGTGCGGCTGTCAACCAGACAAATCGAAATATGCACCGGGTGTGAACATGCGAAGTCACATCGCAAGCTATTCGGACATGTGAAAAATCGATCAATAGAGCCTATCGGAAGGGTGCATATAGATCTGTGTAGACTGATGCCCACGCCATCAGTCAATGGAGCAAAATTTATATTAACATTCATCGATGATGCCACTCGCTACATCACAACATATTTTATTGACAACAAAAGTGATACATTTGATCGATTCCGGACATTCAAGGTAATCGCTGAGATGCAATCAGGCCGAAAACTCAAGATTCTCCAATCAGATGGAGGAGGAGAGTATGTAAACACCGAGATGCGCAAATTTTTAATCAAAAACGGAATTCATCACAAAATGATGATGCCAGACATACCACAACAAAACAGTATAGCCGAACAATATAACCAGACATTGATGGAGTCAATCTGGGCAGTTAAAATTACTACTGGCATACCTGACAAACTTTGGGTGGAACTTGCTACAAGTGCTATATATTTACACAACTGATTGCCAATGCGAGCCAATAAGGAGAGTGCTTCACCATTTGAATTATGGCATGGTCACAAGCCTGATATCAGTAACTTGCATGTTATATGGGCTGACGCGTATATGTATATTCGCAAGGAAAAAAGGTTGAAACTGGCGCCCCAATCCAAAAAGCTTAAAATGATTAGCTATCATGATGAAAAAAAGGCGAATAGACTCTGGGATCCAACCAATAGGAGGATAGAGATCAGCCGCGACATCACATTTGATGAATCTATTATATTAAAATCTCCAACAATCATTAACTCAGAAGATCAAGAATATGTCATTGAAGCAATCATCGGAGAATGCAAGATTGATGAAAAAAGACAATATCTGGTTAAATGGCTAGGCTATGATGATAATGACAACACCTGGGAGCTAATCGAACAATTGATTGATACTAAAGCTCTACAAATTTGGCAAGATCGCATGTTAGAAGCTAATTTAATTAAATCGACCGATGATCCAATGACCTACAAGGAGGCAATTTTTCTGCCTGATGCAAAGCTTTGAGAGGAAGCAATCAATCAAGAGCTTAAATCACTTAAGAATAATGACATGTGGACGATTGTACCTGAGATGCCTGCGGGACGCAAGCTGATTGGATACAGATGGGTTTTTAAAAAGAAGCTCAACACTGATGGATCGGTTGCCAGGTACAAAGCGAGATTAGTGGCCAAGGGATATTCATAACAGCAAGTAATTGATTATGATGAAACATTTGCTCCTGTAGCGAAATTCACGTCAATCAGGGTACTTTTATCGATCGGAGTAACCCTAAACTTAGAAATTCACCAAATGGATGTAAAAACTGCGTTCCTGAATGACGATCTTGATGAAGAGATCTACATGATAGTACCTGAAGGAATTGACCAATCAGAGCTGTCACCGAGAGCTATGTGTAAGCTCAATCGATTATTGTATGGACTAAAGCAATCACCTCGTATGTAGAATCAGAAGATCGACAACTACCTTAGCCAATCAAATTTTATAAGACTACAATCAGATCACAGCATTTATCTAAGAAGAAGACAAGACGATCAATCGCTGATAATTATTGCCATATATGTCAACGATCTACTAATTCTGGCTGATTCGATGGAAACAATGAACAAATTCAAGATGGAACTTAGCAACTCATTTGATATGATGGACTGTGGTGAAATTAAACATTTTTTGGGTATTCGAGTCATGCGCGATCCAAAAACACATATGATCACAATTGATCAAAGCTACTTCACCAATCAAATTATTACAAGGTTTAATATAATAGATGCCAAGCCAATCAGTATACCCCTTGATCCATCTATTCAACTCAAAGCTGAAGGAGGAAAATCTGCAGACCAAAGTCTATTCAGACAAATGATCGGTAGCATAATGTACCTGATAATCGGGACGAGATCTGATCTAGCTGCTGCTGTCAGCATCATCAGTCAATTTTCGGCCAATCCAATGCAAGAACATCACCATGCCCTCAAACGATTATTAAGATACATTAAAGGAACAGCCAATTATAAGCTGTGCCTTGGATGCGATCAGGATCTAAGACTGATCGGTTTTAGTGATACCAACTGGGGAGGAGACATTAACACACAATGATCAACTATAGGCTATATCTTCAACCTATCAGGAGGAGCCATCAGCTGATCAAGCAAATGCCAACCAACCATTGCCCTATCAACAACTGAGGCAGAATATATGGTATTAGCACATGTGACGAAAGAAGCCATTTGGCTACGCACCCTATTGGATGAGCTAGGATATTTGCCTAATTGTGCAACAACCTTATTTGAAGACAACCAATCAGCAATCGCCCTCACCAAAAATCCAATTAATCATGCTCGATTAAAGCATATCGACATTCAGCACCACTTTATTTAAGAGAAAGTTGAATCAAAGGTGATAGATATCATTTATATAGCGATAGATAAAATGATCGCTGATGCATTAACCAAGCCACTTGCGCGACCAAGACTTGAAATGTTGATTGCAAAAATGGGCTTACATAACTAACCTTTTTATTCTAAAACTTTTATATTCTTTATCACGTCATTCTTATTACTTAAGTAGTATTTTACATATAGTTATTTGCAGTAAATATACTTCATGGATACCATTTGTAATATACAGTTGAATACTCTATTTTTATTCTTTTATTTTTATTTATTTATTTTTATTGAGATATATCAAGCAGGGGGAGTGTTGAAATTATTAGCTTATTATATCTCTCCCATCAATGATCGATCATTACATCACTCAATTATAGCTTAGATGATCTTTGTTTTGTATCGACCAATCATAATTTAGCATTAATAAATATATGCATATTGGCTTCATAAGCCAGTGCGCTCTTTTACTCCAAAAACACACATTTGAAGATCAAATTTCAACATAGAATACCTATAGTCTAAATAGTATTAGTATCTACCAAACTATCTAAAAAGGATACCATCAAACTAATAGTTATAGCAATGACAGAAAAGATAACATATCAAGATAAAATAGAAAAGATTACTAAGATATTCTCCAAAATGATAGTATATATTGCTAATCTTGAAGTCAAAGTAATCCACTAGAACAAACAGCTAAGAAGAACTTATATTGCTAAAGAACAAAACAAGACTGAAATGAATTATTTCCTTTGCAGAAGGTATAGTTACTTTGCTAAAGATTGCTGAACTAAAAGTTAGAAAGAAAACTAAGAAAAAGAAGAAGTCAAGAAGGCTAACTATACAAATATAATATAGGAAATTGAGGAAGAAGATAAAAAATTTAGTGAAGAATACTTAGAAGCCTACCCCATTGAAACAATTAGCTGTACTACTACTAGAAAGACTCTCTACCTAAGGAAGAAACTGACTTAAGTATCTGAAGTTATTATTGAAAAACCTAAGCAACTAATACAAAGATAATAATCAAATGAAAATTAATAGAATAAAGTCTTTAAGTAGATAATATAACTTAGCAAGATAGTTATCTCAACTACTAAAGATAAAGGAATAATAAATTAAGAGAAAAATAAGAAAATGAAATCTAAAAGAGTTAGAGAATTCAAATATTACCTTTAGTAAGATATTACTAGCCAGAAAGCTAATATTACTTTCAAGCAACTCTTTCAGATTACACTATCAACAAAGTAAAAGGTAAAAATATAGATTACTGAAACTAAGCTAACTATTCAATTTGAGAAAATTAATACTGTCAAAGAAGAGGAGGAGGAATAAATTCATATTATATTTACCTATATATAGTGCAATATTGAAGGATTAGTATACTTAGTCATTATTAATATAGAAGTAGAAGTTAGTATCATTACTAAGTATTTTCTAGACTATCTAGAATGAGATATTGATAAACTTATTACCTTTATTAGAAAAATAGTTAATTAATTTATAAACTATTTACTAAGAGCTATAAACTATTTTACTAAGAGCTATAAACAAAATAGCTACAGATATAGATGCTAGTCATAGACTATAAACTATTATTAATAAACAGCTGCAAACTACTCTAGAACTCTACTAAAACAATATTAAGAACCATGAATATCTCTAGAATAATATTATAAAATATGTGTTGAAATTTGATCTTCGAATGTGTGTATTTGGAGTAAAGAGCGCACTGGCTAATGAAGCCAATATGCGTGTATTTATTAATGCTAAATTATGATTGGTCAATACAAACAAAGATCATCTCAGCCACAATTGAGTGACGTATGATCGATCGTTGATGCATCGATCATTGATAGAAGAGATATAATAAGCTAATAATTACAACAAAGAGCATCTACAAGAGGTAAGGCTCTTGCTTCAGAGTATTTAGTCAGATAATCCACTGCTACTATAATATATCAGTTTCCTCTAAGTGTTCTTAGTAGTAGTCCAACAATGTCTATTCTAATATATTCAAAGAGTTCTCCAGATACAATTGGTTATAAGGCCTCGATTTCCTTTCCTTGATACCTCTTCTGGCAAGTGTTGCATCTCTTGATATATTTTCTAATATCTTCATATATATTCTTCTAATAATATTTTTCTGATAATCACTGATATGTATTGTCTATGCCTATATGTCTTACTAGTTGATGATCATAGAAGGCCTAAAGTACTATCTGCTTTTTATATTTAGAAACTACAAGTTATATTTGTCCTTTGTATCATTGGTAAAATATATTATCCTTAATAAAATAGTTAAGTACTGTTGTTCATATAAGCTGTTGATTGTTTTCATTCATTATCCTAATAAAGGTTAGGTTACTGAGGTAATTCAAATATCTATTATAAAGTTTAGTATCTATTGGGTAGATATATTCTTTTTGGTTTGGAGTGTTAATCTTAGATAAATTGGGATAGGCATAAGAGGATGTTCACATTCTGATGATTTCATCCTTTTCTATATTGCATTGTAAAATCATATTCCTGCAGTATAGCTAACCATCATACATATATTCCTATTAGGTTCGGTTTATTCCAAAGCTATTTAAAAGCTAAGTATTCCATTATTAAGGTAAACTGCTTTCTAATTAGAAAGTGGTAAAAGTGCTATATAGTCTAAATAACTGCTATATATTCTAGCTGAGTAGCTCTATAGGAAGGTTCTGCTCTATAGGTGGCTCATCCTGTATAAGTAATCATATACTCTCTATCTTTGTCATCTTGTGCCTAAATTGCTCCAAGTCTGAATGATAATGCATCTATATATAACTTGAACACCTTTGTAAGATCTGGCCTTGCTATTACTAGTATGTGAGTAAGTGCTTCCTTGATCAGGATAAAGGCTGTTTATGTAGCTAGCATCCATTTCTATACACTTTCTTTTCTCTGCAGCATAAGCAAGGATACAGCAATTTCAGAGTATCTGAGAATAAACCTTTTATAGAACTAGATCAATCTTAAAAATCCTTATAGAGTTATATTATCTTGCAGAGTTAGAAAGGCTTTAACAATTTTGGTCTTCTTCAGATCTAGGCAGATTTCTCCTCCATCGATTATAAATCCAAGATATTTAATCTTCTTTTGTCTAAAGTGATATTTTGTTAGCTTGATTCTCAATCTATGTTTTTCTAAGTTGTTCAAATACTTCCTTCAAGGTCACCATATATTCTGTGAAGGTTTCAGCATAGATATTGATGTTATCAATGTACACAATTACTTTATTTCTAATTAGATTATAGAAGATCTCATTTATTGCAGCTTGGAATATAGTAGGTGCATTGTGTTGAAATTTGATCTTCAAATGTGTGTTTGGAGTAAAGAGCACACTGGCTTATAAAGCCAAATATACATGTATTTATTAATACTAATATATGATTGGTCAATATAGATAACGATCATCTAAGCCATAATTGAGTAATGTAACATCAATCGTCAATGAGAGAAAGAGAGATATAATAAGCTAATAATTTCAACACTCCCCCTGCTTGACATATCTCGATAAAATAAAAATAAAAAAAGTAAAATGTTCAACTGTACATCACAAATGGCATTCATGAAGTATATTTACTGCAAATAACTATATGTAGAATACTACTTAAGTAATAAGAGTGATATAATAAAGGAAATAAAAGTTTTTAAAAAAAGTTAGTTATGTAAGCCCATTTTTGCGATCAACATTTCAAGTCTGGGTCGCGCAAGTGGCTTGGTTAATGCATCAGCAATCATTTTATCTATTGCCATATAAACGATATCTATCACCTTTGATTCAACTTTCTCTCAAATAAAGTGGTGCTGAATGTCAATATGCTTTGATCGAGCATGATTAATTGGGTTTTTGGCGAGGGCAATTGCTGATTGGTTGTCTTCAAATAAGGTTGTCACACAATTCTATAAATATCCTAGCTCATCCAATAGAGTGCATAGCCAAATAGCTTCTCTCGTCGCATATACTAATGTCATATATTCTGCTTCAGTTGTTGATAGAGCAACAGTTGGTTGGCGCTTGCTTGACCAGCTGATGGCTCCCCCTGATAGGTTGAAAATATAGCCCGTGGTTGATCATCGTATGTTAATGTCTCCTCCCCAGTTGGTATCACTAAAACCGATCAGTCTTAGATCCTGATCGCATCTAAGGCACAGCTTATAATTGGCTGTTCCTTTTGTTGTAATTATTAGCTTATTATATCTCTTCTATCAATGATCGATGCATCAACGATCGATCATACGTCACTCAATTGTGGCTTAGACGATCTTTGTTTGTATCGACCAATCATAATTTAGCATTAATAAATACACGCATATTGGCTTCATTAGCCAGTGTGCTCTTTACTCCAAACACACATTCGAAGATCAAATTTCAACAGGTTATGAGCCCCGAGCCGCTCGAATTGCAGCTCGACAACCTGAGATCTACGCAATCATCTATGCAATTATAACTGCGATTACTGTAAGTGTTTATTTAAAATTGTAAACAACGCATCAAACAAAGCGATAAATAACGCGACAAACGACACCGCGATAAAGCAACGCGATAAACAATACGTAACGACATAGCATTCAACGACGCGACACGACGAAATGGACAATCTATACGCATCATCGTCATCAGCAACAAGATCGACAAGATTGCGGTCTAAATCAAAAACAGACAACAGACATCAAACCCTTGACGACGATGACGGATTGGATAGCAACCATCAGAGCAATATCGCATTTAGCCTCGATCGACAGGAACAGATGGCTACAACGATCAGAAATCAGGAAGATAAATTAGACACACTTACAACCCTAATAGGCAAATTGATGGCAAAAATCGACAAAACGATCACAT
>RBNK01002219.1:0-11742 GCA_003990785.1 Endogone sp. FLAS-F59071 | reverse complement strand
TATCTGATAATATTTAAATCATCTAGTATTGAGAGCACTAACCTCAGCCCATTCTTGCAACATTAGCATTAATATATAGATTATCTGATAACTTTTGATATATCTCCTTCACCTCCATTAGCAAATCTACAGCCTTTGGATATTCATTATACTGATGCTGGTCCATCTTTACAATAATATCAATATTAAAACATAATCTCAGACAACCCAGATATTCTTGACTCTAGTGATCATGAGGCTAGAGATATCTCTAATAATAATACTACAGCACCAACTATCTCTATTGCTCAGTTATAATCAATTATAGACTCTGAAAGTATGGATGATAAATATCAAGATGATAAATATAAAGATGATGAATATCAAGATAATGAAATAAATAAGGATGAAGACATAATTCTAGTAGAATCAGACAATGGCAATGCAGATTATGTTGAATATGCTTCTGATATTTCCCAGGAGAGTGATATCCTACTTAATGATTGTGGTGGTTACTGTTATAGATCTAAAAGAGAGAAATCTATTATTATAAGTGTTTAGCAAAGGGATCATGCAAGGAATGGTCATTCATACTATCTATGAAGAGATACAAATGAATTGTGGATTTCAAACTTGATTTATACAGAAGCACACATGTCTGGGATGGTGGCAGATAAATTGCTGAAGGGCTTCCATGATGGTATAATAACATCTACAGATTTTAAAATAAATACTATAAAACAAATGCATAATCTTATAGACAATGCTGATTATATTCTAGTATGTATCTGAGATTATTTACTTAGCTTTGGTAAAGATAAATTATTTACTCTAATTATCTCTAAAATTATAGTGCTTTCACCAAGGCTTTGTAAATCTAAACAATAATAGTGAATCATAGACTTAGGAGAAGCATGAATTCTGGTACCAGGATCCTGTAAAAGTTGCTCATACCTTATTTAGTAATCCTCAATTTAAGAATGAGATAGTATTTACAGTAGAGAAGCATATTGATAATCAAAAGAGTCGAATATATTCTGAAATGCATTGGTCAGATTAGTGGTGGGATACTCAGGTATATATTCATAATATTAGATTAGTACTTCTAATTTAAATAGATCTCTAATATTTATAATATCTTTGATATTTTATAATTATAATAGAAGACCCTTCCAGATGGTGCAACAATTATCCTATTAATATTTAGAACTGATGAAACACATCTGAATATTTTAGAATATGTGAAGGCTTATCTATTGTATATAACTATTGGTAATCTTCTAAAAGCTATTTGTCATATATACTTATATAATGCATATATCCTTATTGCATATCTACCTGTACTGAAAAGTACTAGTATTGAAAAAAGCAAGGCTATATATACAGCTGCAAAAAAAACTACTATATCATACTTATATATAGCATATTCTTAAGTTACTTAATGAATATACTATAAGATAACTATATTCTCCTTAAACTTCTAATAATATATATAAAAAATATCTATATTAATATATTATTATTTTTGATTAGAAGAGCTTTGTAGAATGATCCAGATGGCAAAGTATATATTGTGATGGAACATTTTGTGACAACATCCAATTTGATCATGTGAGATCACAAGTCATGTGACTTGCAATAATGCTAAGACCCATAGCATTGTTAAGACCCATAGCATTGTTGAGATCTGCAACCACACTATAACCTAAAATAGTATTTCGATCTGATATATTATTTCACCGCCCAATTACATTATATGATATCTTAGCTAATCAATTGTATCTTATATTTAGCCAAACCAATTAGAAATTCAAGTAGTAACCTAGGTAGCTGCCCATATAGCACTTTGTAATTCTTATAAATACTCCGCTCGCAATTATCAATAAAATTTGAACTGCAACAAGCTAAGGAAGCTTACAACAGATAACTCAAGAGATACTGAAGCCTTACTCAAGGAGTAAGCAATTGATATAGTTCGAGATTCTAACAGATATACTTTATTCGATTGATCACACTTAATTCTTGCTAGTTAATACCTATATCGACACCCTTCTTAAGACGCTATCACATAAACCGCTAAGACCCTTAAGATATGCTACAGTGAATATTTTACTGTTAGAATATTTTAGTCCGTCACAATTGGTGCTGACTGGCAGGAAATCAATCAACACCTCGACCAATTTGTTACCTATATTGCATAATCGAACTTGCTAAAACCCATAGTGGAAGACAAAAGCAAGAACAGCACTACCACCACCACTGCCTGCATTACTATAACTACCTAAGAGAAGACTTCAAGAGGACGAAGAAACCATGGCAGACAGACTACCTACCTTTTATGGATACACTAAGGAATATGTTCGAGAATTCCTAGATGATTTGGAAAGCTACTTCGCAGCCAAAGGAACGGTCAGCACCCGATGGTTGCCTATCCTGGCTGCCCAACTTAGAGGACCTGCAAGAGAGGCATACCGTATGGCTCTAACAGATATAGCAGCTACCGGATTAGGAGGATTAATCCTCGCAGCTACAGCAGCAGCTGGAAACAATCCCCTCACCACAGCATTGGCCACTGCTTATTGGGATGTTACTGTTGAAATTTGATCTTCGAATGTATGTTTGGAGTAAAGAGCGCACTGGCTAATGAAGCCAATATGCATGTATTTATTAATGCTAATTTATGATTGGTCGATACAACAAAGATCGTTTAAGCCATGATCGAGTGACGTAGCATCGATCATTGATGCATTGATCATTGATAGGAGAGAGATATAATAAGCTAATAATTTCAACACTCCCCCTGCTTGATATATCTTGATAAAAATAAATAAAAAATAAAAATAAAAATAGAAATAAAATGTTCAACTGTACATCACAAATGGCATCTATGAAGTACATTTACTGCAAATAACTATATATAAAGTACTACTTGAGTGATAAGAATGATATGATAAAGAACATAAAATTTTTTAAAAAAATGTTAGTTACGTAAGCCCATTTTTGCAATCAATGTTTCAAGTCTTGGTTGTGTAAGTGGCTTGGTTAATGCATCAGCGATCATTTCATCTGTCGCCATGTAAACGATATCTATCACCTTTGATTCAACTTTCTCTCGAATAAAGTGATGCTGAATGTCGATATGCTTTGATCAAGCGTGATTAATTGGATTTTTGGCAAGGGCGATTGCTGATTGGTTGTCTTCAAATAAAGTTGTTACACAATTCGACAAATATCCTAGCTTATCTAATAGGGTACGTAGCTAAATGGCTTCTTTCGTCGCATGTGCTAATGCCATATATTCTGCCTCAGTTGTTGATAGGGCAATGGTTGCTTGGCGTTTGCTTGACCAGCTGATGGCTCCTCCTGATAGGTTGAAAATATATCCCATAGTTGATCGTCGTGTGTTAATGTCTCCTCCCCAGTTAGCATCACTGAAACCGATCAGTCTTAGATCCTGATCACATCTAAGGCACAGCTTATAATTGGCTGTTCCTTTAATATATCTTAATAATCATTTGAGAGCATGGTGATGTTCTTGCATTGGATTGGCCGAAAATTGACTGATGATGCTGATAGCAGCAGCTAGATTAGGTCTCATCCCGATCATCAGGTACATTATGCTACCGATCATTTGTCTAAATAGACTTTGGTCTGCAGATTTTCCTCCTTCAGCTTTGAGTTGGATGGATGGATCAAGGGGTGTACTGATTGGCTTGGCATCCATCATGTTAAACCTTGTAATGATTTGATTGGCGAAGTGACTTTGATCAATTGTGATCGTGTGTGTTTTTCGATCGCACATGACTCGAATACCCAAAAAATGTTTAATTTCGCCACAGTCCATCATATCAAATGTGTTGCTAAGTTCCACCTTGAATTTGTTCATCATTTCCATCGAGTCAGCCAGAATTAGTAGATTGTCGACATATATGGCAATAATTATCAGCGATTGATCTTCTTGTCTTCTTCTTAGATAAATGCTGTGATCTGATTGTAGTCTCGTAAAATTTGATTGGCTGAGATAGTTGTCAATCTTCTGATTCCACATACGAGGTGATTGCTTTAGTCCATACAGTGATCGATTGAGCTTACACACAGCTCTCGATGATAGCTCCGATTGGTCGATTCCTTCAGATACCATCATGTAGATCTCTTCATCAAGATTGCCATTCAGGAATGCAGTTTTTATGTCCATTTGGTGAATTTCTAAGTTTAGGGTTGCTCCGATCGATAAAAGTGCCCTGATCGATGTGAATTTCGCCATAGGAGCAAATGTTTCATCATAATCAATTCCTTGCTATTGTGAATATCCCTTGGCCACTAATCTTGCCTTGTACCTGGTAACCGATCCATCAGTGTTGAGTTTCTTTTTAAATACCCATCTGCATCCAATCAGCTTGCGTCCCGCAGGCACCTTAGGTACAATCGTCCATGTGTCATTATTCTTAAGTAATTTAAGCTCTTGATTGATCGCTTCCTCCCAAAGCTTTGCATCAGGCAGAGAAATTGTCTCCTTATAGGTCATTGGGTCATCGGTCGATTCAATTAAATTAGCTTCTGACATCCGATCTTGCCAAATTTATAGAGCTTCAGTGTCGATCAATTGTTCGATTAGCTCCCAGGTGTTGTCATCATCATCATAGCCTAGCTATTTAACCAGATATTCCCTTTTTTTATCAATCTTGCATTCTCCGATGATCGCTTCAATGACATATTCTCGATCTTCTGGGTTGACGATTGTTGGGGATTTTAATATAATAGATTCATCGAATGTGACATCGTGGCTGATCTCTATCCTCCTATTGGTTGGATTCCAGAGCCTGTACACCTTCTTTTCATCATGATAGCCAATCATTTTAAGCTTTTTGGATCGGGGCGCCAGTTTCGACCTTTTTCCCTTGCGAATATGCATATACGCGTCAGCCCATATGACGCGCAAGTTACTGATATCAGGCTTGTGACCGTGCCATAATTCAAATGGTGAAGCACTTTCCTTATTGGCTTGCATTGGCAATTGGTTGCGTAAATATATAGCACTTGCAGCAAGTTCCGCCCAGAGTTCGTCAGGTATGCCGGCAGTAATTTTAACTGCCCGGATTGACTCCATCAATGTCCGGTTATATCGTTCGGCTACACCATTTTGTTGCGGCATGTCCGGCATCATCATTTCATAATGAATTCCGTTTTTGATTAAAAATTCGTGCATCTCGGTGTTTACATACTCTCCTCCTCCATCTGATCGGAGAATCTTGAGTTTTTGGCCCGATTGTGTCTCGGCGAAAGCCTTAAATGTCTGGAATCGATCAAATGTATCACTTTTGTTGTCAATAAAATATGTTGTGACATAGCAAGTGGTGTCATCGATGAAAGTTAATATATATTTTGCTCTATTGACTGATGGCGTGGGAATTGGCCCGCACAGATCTGTGTGCACCCTTCCGATAGGCTTCATCGATCGATTTTTCATGTGTCTGAATGGCTTGCAGTGCGACTTCGCGTGTTCGCACCTAGCGCATATTTCAATTTGTCCGGTTGACAGCCACGCATCTCTGAGCCCTGTGACAAATTTGTTGATTGATTGCAGAATATTTCGGCCCGGATGGCCTAGTCGGTGATGCCATAATATATAGTCATCGATCTTGGAATCGGCAATGTTTGCAATCTTGGAATCAGTGATGTTTGCTTCTAGCTCTAGCTCTGATGTTGATAAATGAAATAGGTCGCCATCGGCTTGTCCGATTTTAATTTCTTCGTGATCTATGCCGATTTTAATTACTGATCCGTCGCTCTTGAAGGTTATGTCATTTCCGTCATGTGTCAATGCCCGCACAGATATTAAATTTCTGGCGATCTCTGGTACATATAAGACGTCCCATAATTTCAGCTCATCGTCGAGCTCAATTGTCCCAACGTGCGTCGCATATAATTTCTCATTCCCTGCACATGTGACCAAGCCGTTGTGCTCAGCCACCGTCTCGAAAAGCTCCAATTGGTTAAACATATGTTGCGTAGCACCCGAATCGATGATAGCACCAATCACCAGATTTGCTTCGGCTCTTGGTTTAGTCTTTTCTTTTTCTTTTTCTGTTTTTACCCAATCGTTGAATTTATTGCATTGAAATATTCCATGTTCTCCCTCACATACGTAATATTTCCGAGAGTATCCCCGAAAATTCCCGCCTCGATTGGCTCCACGATCGCCACCTCGGTCGCCTCTGTCATTATGACCTCCTCGATTGTTTCTGTTATCATTGTTATAGCCTCGGCTTCGTCCGGCGCTTCCGCCTCGATTGTCGCGACCGCCGCCTCGGTAGCCACCTCGGTCGCCATCTCGGTATCCGCCTCGGTCACTGCCTTGGTAGCTGCCTCAGTCTGTCACGTAGGCTTCGTCACGCCTTTATTTATTATCTGGGTCGAACCTGATGCATGCGAGTTGTAAAGCCTCCAGCATTGTTGGCATATTCTCCCATGCAAGTATTAATTCTCGGTATCTGGGGCTTAGACCCTGGAGATATTGCGGTATAGCTTCTGTGTCAGTTATATCTTCGATTTGCGCCATAATTCGGTTGAATGCATCATTATAATCTTCGATTGATCCTTTTTGCTTCATCATCGCAAGCTTATTGCGCATTCATAACAATTGTTCCATTGGTGCGTATTTTTGCATCATAGTCTCTTTAAGCTCATCCCACGAATCAAATTCTCCCGATGTGTTCATGTGCCTCCGTAACCACATTCTAGCATTGCCTGTAATTTTACTGATTGCTGCGTTGACTTCCTCCTTTTGTACTAATAGATTGGCGCTGGTGATAAATTGCTCTATGGCATCAAAGTAATTGAACAATCTGGGTGCGCCACCTGATCCATCGAATTTGTTGATCGATCTCAGGTACTCCTTTGCCAGATCGTTAAGCTTTGTTGATGTTGTTGGTGATAGTGATGGTGATTGTCTTTGTGATATGTTGCCTTCTGTAGCTGCGTTCTGATTGGTTGGCATGCTAGGTGATGTGATTGTTTTGTCGATTTTTGCCATCAATTCACTCATTAGGGTTGCAAGTGTGTCTAATTTATCTTCCTGATTTCTGATCGTTGTAGCCATCTGTTCCTGTCGATCGAGGCTAAATGCGATATTGCTCTGATGGTTGCTATCCAATCCATCGTCGTCATCAAGGGTTTGATATCTGTTGTCTGTTTTTGATTTAGACTGCAATCTTGTTGATCTTGTTGCTGATGACAATGATATATATAGGTTGTCCATTTCGTTGTGTGGCATCGTTACGTATTTATCACATTGCTTTATCGCAGTGTCATTTGTCGCATTATTTATCGCTTTGTTTGACGCATTGTTTACGATTTTAAATAAACACTTACAGTAATTGCAGTTATAATTGCATAGATGCTATGATTGCATAGATCTCAGGTTGTCGAGCTGCAATTCAAGTGGCTCGGGGCTCATAACCTGTTGAAATTTGATCTTTGAATGTGTGTTTGGAGTAAAGAGCACACTAGCTAATGAAGCCAATATGCGTGTATTTATTAATGCTAATTTATGATTGGTCGATACAACAAAGATCATCTAAGCCACAATCGAGTGATGTAGCATCGATCATTGATGTATTGATCATTGATAGGAGAGAGATATAATAAGCTAATAATTTCAACAGTTACAAGAGCCTGGCTAGAGGAAAAGTATTTCACCGAACAGAAGTAGGAATCAATCAAAGAACAGCTTTTCAACATGAAGATATCAATCAATCAGTGCTCAGAAGATTAGGTTACTACCATTGATCAGTACATGCAACTCTGTGGAGAAACCAGCCCGGTTGTATGAAAAATGGTATTCATGAACAGCTTACCCACAGATCTCCAGCACCATATCAAGAGGTTTGGCCCTCGAAGAATGGAGGAGAAAGTTAGGATGGCATAGGCCTTTTGGGATACTGAAGTAGGACATTCAGTGTCCCTATATGACAAGTTACCATAAGATTTACGTAGAAAATTCAGCACTGGAATACCCATAGTTCAAATGGTACCTGCATTAGCCGAACCACCTAAGGAGGACACTATCAAACTGACAGTCATAGCAAAAACGGGAAAGACAACACATGAAGACGAAATGGAGAAGATTACCAAGATATTCTCTGAAATGACAGCACATATAGCTGATCTTGAAGCCAAGGTGATCCGCCAGAATAAGCAACCAAGAGGAACCTTCATGGCCAAAAAACGCAATAAGACCGAGATAAACTGCTTCCTCTGTGGAAGGCGAGATCACTTTGCTAAAGATTGCTGAACCAGAAGTTAGAAGGAAGGACGGGAGAGAGAAGAAGTAAAGAAGGCCGACCATGCCAACGTAGTGTAAGAAATCAAAGAAGAAGATGAAGAATTTGGCGAAGAATACCTGGAAGCCTACCCTGTCAAAGCAGTCAGCCATACCACCACTAGGAAGACTCCATACCCAAGAAAGAAGCCGACCCAGGAATCTGAAGTTATTATCAAGAAGCTCAAGAAGCCAACATAAAGGCAACAGTTAAATGAGGATCAATGGGACAAAGCCTTCAAACAAATAATACAACCCAGCGAGACAGTTACTTCAACCACTGGAGATGAAGAAATGGTGGATCAGGAAGAAAACAAGGAAAAGAAGCCTAGGAGAGTTAGAGAATTTGAATACGACCTGTGGAAGGACATTGCCAGTCAGAAGGCAAACATTACCTTCAAACAACTCTTCCAGATCACACCATCAACAAAGCAGAAGGTGAAGACACAGATTACCAAAACCAAACCAACCATCCGATTCGAGGAAGTTAATACTGCTGAAGAACAAGAGGAGCGAACCTATACCTCCTCCGCCTATGCACAATGCAACATTGGAGGATTAGCATGCTCAGTTATTATCAACACTAGAGCAGGAGTCAGTATCATCACCAAACACTTCCTAGACTATTTGGGATGGGATATTGATAAACCCGCCACCTCTACTTTGGTCATCACAAGTGGAAAAAGCAGTATACCCTTAGGAGTACTCCGAGAAATACCAGTCTAGTTTGGAACAGAAATTATACCCATCAGAATGGTGGTCACTGATGCACAATCCTACAATGCCGTCTTAGGCAACAGCTTGTTAAAGAAAGCTAAAGCCAGAATTGACCTGGACGCACAAAGGTTAATCTTCATCAACCATGGAAGAAAGTTCAGTATACCTCTGGATATTCAAAAAGGAGTAGTACCGAAACTCACTCAGAGACCGGAAGACAAAAGCGACACAGATGAAGAAATAACCCCTGGACAGGCATACCTCAACTTGGTGGAAGAAGAAGCAAACGTAGTAATCCATAGTGAATACCACCGCCTGATGCCCTTGGAGAAAAACCAGTTGATTGAGTACAATATGAGGAACACTAGATGTCCATTCTGTGAGCAATGCATCTATTGTGCCGAGATGATGTGCACTTGCAGTGATACAAAGTTGATACCTTATGAGGATACCTTGGAGATGCACTTGCCGATGGAGAAAAAGATCAAGAAACCAAGATTATCACAGACTCGCCGAAGGACTCCACCCTCAATGAATTATGGACCGTATGATGGAAGGAACCCTCATCTATTCGCAGACAATACTGGAGAAGTGTGGGACTGTTTCTGGACAAATATTGGACATATCAGCAAAGGACGTCTTTGGGGAAATCACAACATCTACCTGTTGTAATTATTAGCTTATTATATCTCTTCTATCAATGATCGATACATCAACGATCGATCATACGTCACTCAATTGTGGCTTAGACGATCTTTGTTTGTATCGACCAATCATAATTTAGCATTAATAAATACACGCATATTGGCTTCATTAGCCAGTGCGCTCTTTACTCCAAACACACATTCAAAGATCAAATTTCAACAGGTTATGAGCCCCGAGCCGCTCGAATTGCAGCTCGACAACTTGAGATCTACGCAATCATCTACGCAATTACAACTGCGATTACTGTAAGTGTTTATTTAAAATCATAAACAACGCATCAAACAAAGCGATAAACAACACGACAAACGACACCACGATAAAGCAACGCGATAAACACGTAATGACATAACATTCAACGACGCGACACGACGAAATGGACAACCTATACGCATCATCGTCATCAGCAACAAGATCGACAAGATTGTGGTCTAAATCAAAAACAGACAACAGACATCAAACCCTTGACGATGATGACGGATTGGATAGCAACCATCAGAGCAATATTGCATTTAGCCTCGATTGACAGGAACAGATGGCTACAACGATCAGAAATCAGGAAGATAAATTAGACACACTTGCAACCCTAATGGGCGAATTGATGGCAAAAATCGACAAAATGATCACATCACCTAGCGCGCCAACCAATCAGAACGCAGCTACAGAAGGCAACACGCCACGACCATCACCATCACCAACAACATCAACAAAGCTTAACGATCTGGCAAAGGAGTACCTAAGATCGATCAACAAATTCGATGGATCGGGTGGCGCACCCAGATTGTTTGATTACTTTGATGCCGTAGAGCAATTTATCACAAGCGCTAATCTATCAGTACAAAAGGAGGAAGTCAACGCAGTAATCAGTAAAATTACAGGTAACGCTAGAATGTGGTTACGGAGGCATGTGAACACATCGGGAGAATTTGATTCGTGGGATGACCTTAAAGAAGCTATGACGCAAAAATACGCACCAATGGAACAATTGTTACGAATGCGCGATAAGCTTGCGATGATGAAGCAAAAAGGATCGATCGAAGATTATAATGACGCATTCAACCGGATTATGGCGCAAATCGAAGATATGACCGACACAGAAGCTATACCACAATATCTCCGGGGTCTAAGCCCCAGATACCGAGAATTAATACTTGCGCAGGAGAATATGCCGACAATGCTGGAGGCTTTACAACTCGCATACATCAGGTTCGACCCGGATAACAAACAAAGGCGCGACGAAGCCCACGCGACAGACCAAGGCGGTTACCGAGGCGGCTACCGAGGCGGCGACCGAGGCGGCGACCGAGGCGACTATCGAGGCGGCGGTCGCGACAACCGAGGCGGATACGCCGGACGAAGCCGAGGCTACAACAACGAAAACGAAAACAATCGAGGAGGTCATAATGACAGAAGCGACCGAGGCAGCGATCGCGGAGCCAATCGAGGCGGGAATTTTCGGGGACACCCTCGGAAATGTTACGTCTGTGAGGGAGAACACGGAATATTTCAATGCAACAAATTCAATGATTGGGTAAAAACAGAAAAAGAAAAGGCTAAACCGAGAGCCGAAGCAAATCTGGCGATTGGCGCTATCATCGATTCGGGTACCACGCAACATATGTTCAACCAATTGGAGCTTTTCGAGACAGTGGCTGAGCATGACGGCTTGGTCACGTGTGCAGGGAATGAGAAATTACGTGCGACGCACGTTGGGACAATTGAGCTCGACGACGAGCTGAAATTACGGGACGTCTTATATGTACCGGAGATCGCCAGAAATTTAATATCTGTGTGGGCGTTGACACGTGACGGAAATGACATAACCTTCAAGAGCGACGGATCAGTAATTAAAATCGGCGCGGATCACGAAGAAATTAAAATCGGACAAGCGGATGGTGACCTATTTCATTTATCGACATCAGAGCTAGAGCTAGAAGCAAGCATCGCCGATTCCAACATAGCCGATTCCAAGATTGCAAACATCGCCGATTCCAAGATCGATGACTATACATTATGGCATCACC
>RBNK01002218.1:0-11743 GCA_003990785.1 Endogone sp. FLAS-F59071 | reverse complement strand
AAAAAGAAAAGCTCAAAATAATTCCTATATAAAAGTAAGTAAGCATTAAGAATTATAAAATAATTTAATTATATAAGATAATGTTATTTATATAAGATAATGTTATTTATATAAGATAATGTTATTTATATAAAATAATATTATATATAAGATAATATTATTCATATAAGATAATATTATTCATATTATGATAAATATACTAATAACCAGTCATTTGTTTATTCATTGAGAATGCTCAGAGTATTAGATGTGATATCTCCCTTTATGTATTCTTACTATAGCTGTAAGGGGGTTTTTTCTAAACTGTCTATAAGGAAGTATTTGATAATACTAATCCACATTGGACTTAGGAATCTCTGAGTACATTATAAGGTTTCTAAGGTATCGAAAGTACTTTGTTTCTTTATAGGAATATTAATTATGATTTTCAAACTTGTAGTCTTTTTAGCACTCTTGATGTGTATAGAAGGGGATGAGATCTTTAGCTCTTAAAGGGATCTTGAGTATGCACTGCTATTGAACTGAAGTTTATTGAATAAAGAATTTGAGGGATATTTATACAAAATTCTCAAGGTGCTATATGAGTAGCTACCCAGATTACTGTTGAAATTTGATCTTCGAATGTGTATTTGTTTGGAGTAAAGAGTGCACTGGCTAATGAAGCCAATATGTGTGTATTTATTAATGCTAATTTATGATTGGTCAATACAAAACAAAGATCATCTAAGCCACAATTGAGTGATGTATGATCGATCATTGATGCATCGATCATTGATAGGAAAGATATAATAAGCTAATAATTATAACAATCAAATCAGTATGTACAATTCTATCAGTATAACAAACTCAAATAGAAAACAAGAACTACAACTCTAGCTCAAGTAGTAAACCAACAACTGATACTTACCATCAAGAAGGATTTAACTCCTGAGGAGGATTTAGAGGAGGACAAGGAAACTACAACAATAATCTATCATGGTAAAACTGTTGTAATTATTAGCTTATTATATCTCTCCTATCAATGATCAATACATCAACGATTGATCATACGTCACTTAATTGTGGCTTAGACGATCTTTGTTTTGTATCGACCAATCATAAATTAGCATTAATAAATACATGCATTAGCCAGTGCACTCTTTACTCCAAACAAACACATATTCGAAGATCAAATTTCAACAGGTTATGAGCCCCGAGCTGCTCGAATTACAGCTCGACAACCTGAGATCTACGCAATCATAGCATCTATGCAATTATAACTGCGATTACTGTAAGTGTTTATTTAAAATCATAAACAACGCGTCAAACAAAGTGATAAACAATGCGACAAATGACACCGCGATAAAGCAACGCGATAAACACGTAACAACGCTACACAACGAAATGGACAACCTATACACATCATCATCATTAGCAACAAGATCGACAAGATTGCGGTCTAAATCAAAAACAGACAACAGATATCAAACCCTTGACGACGATGATGGATTGGATAGCAACCATCAGAGCAATATCACATTTAGCCTCGATCGACAGGAACAGATGGCTACAACAATCAGAAATTAGGAAGATAAATTAGACACGCTTGCAACCCTAATGGGTGAATTGATGGCAAAAATCGATAAAACAATCACATCACCTAGCGCACCAACCAATCAGAACACAGCTACAGAAGGCAACACGCCACAAAGACAATCACTATCACCATCACCAACAACATCAACAAAGCTTAACGATCTGGCGAAGGAGTACCTGAGATCGATCAATAAATTCGATGGATCAGGTGGCGCACCCAGATTGTTTGATTACTTTGATGCCATAGAGCAATTTATCACCAGCGCCAATCTATCAGTATAAAAGGAGAAAGTCAATGCAGTGATCAGTAAAATTACAGGCAATGCTAGAATGTGGTTATGGAGGCACATAAACACATCAGGAGAATTTGATTCGTGGGATGAGCTTAAAGAGGCTATGATATAAAAATACGCACCAATGGAACAATTATTACGAATGTGCGATAAGCTTGCGATGATGAAGCAAAAAGGATCGATCGAAGATTATAATGACGCATTCAACCGAATTATGGTGCAAATCGAAGATATAACCGACACAGAAGCTATACCACAATATCTCTGGGGTCTAAGCCCCAGGTACCAGGAATTAATACTTGCGCAGGAGAATATGCCGACAACGCTGGAGGCTTTACAACTCACATGCATCAGGTTCAACCCAGACAACAAGCAGAGGTATGACGAAGCCTACATGACAGACCAAGGCAGCTACCGAGGCGGCTACCGAGGCAGCGACCGAGGCGGCAACCGAGGCAGCGACCGAGGCAGCTACTGAGGCAGCGGTTACAACAATTGAGGTGGAAGCGCCAGATGAAGCCAAGGCTATAACAACGATAATAGAAACAATCAAGGAGGTCATAATGATAGAGGCGACCGAGGCAGCGATTGTGGAGCCAATCGAGGCGGGAATTTTTGGGGATACCCTCGGAAATATTACGTCTGTGAGGGAGAACATGGAATATTTCAATGCAACAAATTTAACGATTGGGTAAAAACAGAAAAAGAAAAAGAAAAGACTAAACTGAGAGCCGAAGCAAATCTGGCGATTGGCACCATTATCGATTCAGGTGCCACGCAACATATGTTCAACCAATTGGAGCTTTTCGAGACAGTGGCTGAGCACGACAGCTTGGTCACGTGTGCAGGGAATGAGAAATTATGTGTGACGCACATTGGGACAATTGAGCTCGACGACGAGCTGAAATTACGGGACGTCTTATATGTACCGGAGATCGCCAGAAATTTAATATCTGTGCGGGCATTGACATGTGATGGAAATGACATAACCTTTAAGAGCGATGGATCAGTAATTAAAATTGGCATGGATCACGAAGAAATTAAAATCGGACAAGCTGATGGCGATCTATTTCATTTATCGACATCAGAGCTAGAGCTAGAAGCAAACATCGCCGATTCCAAGATTGCAAACATCACCGATTCCAAGATCGATGACTATATATTATGGCATCACCGACTAGGCCATCCAGGCCGAAATACTCTACAATCAATCAACAAATTTGTCACAGGGCTTGGAGATGTGCGGCTGTCAACCAGACAAATTGAAATATGCGCCAGGTGTAAACATGCAAAGTCGCACCGCAAGCCATTCAGACACGTGAAAAATCGATCGATGGAGCCTATCGGAAGGGTGCACACAGATCTATGTGAGCCGATGCCCACGCCATCAGTTAATGGAGCAAAATATATATTAACTTTCATCGATGACGCCACTCGCTATGTCACAACATATTTTATTGACAACAAAAGTGATACATTTGATTGATTCCGGATATTCAAGGCATTCGCTGAGACACAATCAGGCCGAAAACTCAAGATTCTCCGATCAGATGGAGGAGGAGAGTATGTAAACACCAAGATGCGTGAATTTTTAATCAAACACAGAATTCATCACGAAATGACGACACCGGACATACCGCAACAAAATGGTGTAGCTGAATGATATAACCGGACATTGATGGAGTCAATCTGGGCAGTTAAAATTACTGCTGGTATATCTGACGAACTTTGGGCAGAACTTGCTGCAAGTGCTATATATTTACGCAACCAATTGCCAACGCGAGCCAATAAGGAGAGTGCTTCACCATTTGAATTATGGCACGGTCACAAGCCTGATATCAGTAACTTGCACATCATATGGGCTGACGCATATATGCATATTCGCAAGGGAAAAAGGTTGAAACTGGCGCCCCGATCCAAAAAGCTTAAAATGATTGGCTATCACAATGAAAAGAAGGTGTACAGGCTCTGGGATCTAACCAATAGGAGGATAGAGATCAGCTGCGACATCACATTTGATGAATCTATTATATTAAAATCCCCAACAATCGTCAATCCAGAAGATCAAGAATACATCATTGAAGCGATCATCGGAGAACACAAGATTGATGAAAAAAGGCAATATCTGGTTAAATGGCTAGGCTATGATGATGATGACAACACCTGGGAGCCAATCAAACAATTGATCGATACTGAAGCTCTACAAATTTGGCAAGATCAGATGTCAGAAGCTAATTTAATTAAATCAACCGATGACCCAATGACCTACAAGGAGGCAATTTCTCTGCCTGATGCAAAGCTTTGGGAGGAAGCGATCAATCAAGAGCTTAAATTACTTAAGAATAATGACATATGGATGATTGTACCTGAGGTGCCTGCAGGACGCAAGCCGATTGGATGCAGATGGGTATTTAAAAAGAAACTCAACACTGATGGATCGGTTGCTAGGTACAAGGCGAGATTAGTGGCCAAGGGATATTCACAACAGCAAGGAATTGATTACGATGAAACATTTGCTCCTATGGTGAAATTCACGTCAATCAGGGCACTTTTATCGATTGGAGTAACCTTAAACTTAGAAATTCACCAAATGGACATAAAAACTGCATTCCTGAATGGCGATCTTGATAAAGAGATCTACATGATAGTACCTGAAGGAATCGACCAATCGGAGCTGTCACCGAGAGCTGTATGTAAGCTTAATCGATCACTGTATAGACTAAAGCAATCACCTCATATGTGGAATCAGAAGATTGACAACTATCTCAGCCAATCAAATTTTATGAGACTACAATCAGATCACAGCATTTATCTAAGGAGAAGACAAGACGATCAATATCAATCGCTGATAATTATTGCCATATATGTCGATGATCTACTAATTCTGGCTGATTCAATGGAAACGATGAACAAATTCAAGGTGGAACTTAGCAATGCATTTGATATGATGGACTGTGGCGAAATTAAACATTTTTTGGGTATTCAAGTCATGTGCGATCGAAAAACACACACGATCACAATTGATCAAAGCCACTTTGCCAATCAAATCATTATAAGGTTTAACATGACGGACGCCAAACCAATCAGTACACCCCTTGATCCATCTATCCAACTCAAAGCTGAAGGAGGAAAATCTGCAGACCAAAGTCTATTCAGACAAATGATCGGTAGCATAATGTACCTGATGATCGGAACAAGACTTGATCTAGCTGCTGCTGTCAGCATCATCAGTCAATTTTCGGCCAATCCAATGCAAGAACATCACCACACTCTCAAACGATTATTAAGATATATTAAAGGAATAACCAATTATAAGCTGTACCTTGGACGCGATCAGGATCTAAGACTGATTGGTTTCAGTGATGCTAACTGGGGAGGAGACATTAACACACGACAATCAACCACGGGATATATTTTCAACCTATCAGGAGGAGCTATCAGCTGGTCAAGCAAATGCCAAGCAACCGTTGCCCTATCAACAACTGAGGCAGAATATATGGCATTAGCACATGCGACGAAAGAAGCCATTTGGCTACGTACCCTATTGGATGAGCTAGGATATTTGCTGAATTGTGCAACAACCTTATTTAAAGACAACCAATCAGCAATCGCACTCGCTAAAAATCCAATTAATCACGCTCGATCAAAGCATATCGACATTCAGCACCACTTTATTCGAGAGAAAGTTGAATCAAAGGTAATAGATATTGTTTACATGGCGACAGATGAAATGATCGCTGATACATTAACTAAGCCACTTGCGCAACCAAGACTTGAAATGTTGATCACAAAAATGGGCTTACGTAACTAACATTATTTCTTTAAAAATTTTATATTCTTTATCACATCATTCTTATCACTCAAGTAGTATTTTATATATAATTATTTGCAGTAAATGTACTTCATGGATGACATTTGTGATGTATAGTTGAATACTTTACTTTTATTCTTTTATTTTTATTTATTTATTTTTTTTATCGAAATATATCAAGCAGGGGGAGTGTTGTAATTATTAGCTTATTATATCTCTCCTATCAATGATCGATGCATCAACGATCGATTATACATCACTCAATTGTGGCTTAGACGATCTTTGTTTTGTATCGACCAATCATAAATTAGCATTAATAAATACACGCATATTGGCTTCATTAGCCAGTGCGCTCTTTACTCCAAACAAACACACATTCGAAGATCAAATTTCAACATTGATGACCATATCAAAATACCATTACTTGTAAGTACATGAGCTTCCTCTCTCCTTAATATAAGTTTCTAGCTACTGCAGAAGGGTCTTGAATAAGGTGTTGGCTCATGTACTACAAGTAATGTAATTATTATCATCATAAGGCATTCCAATGATGATAAGATCAGTATCAATTTCTGCAGTGAAAGCTTTAAAGATTTTGGTTCCTTTAGTGTTGAATCTTGCTATAGCCAGTCATTTCTTTGCTTCGGCAATATGTACACTATTGCAGAATTTATCAATCAGTAGGGATCTAAGGCCTTGTTGGACAGGGATATTTGGATATCTTGGTTAGGCTACACCAGCTACTTGAGCTGCTACCAAAGTTGTATCTTGCCAGGTCAAAGGTTTTCTAGGTAGATTTTACCACCAGATTGCTGCTGATTTTCTGAGAAATCTAGCAATTTTATTTACCTATATTGTGACGGAACATTTTGTGACAACATACAATTAGGTCATGTGAGATCACAGTCATGAGACTTGAAGTATTACTGAGACTTGAAGTGTTACTGAGAGTTGAAGTATTACTGAGATCCACAATCACATTATAACTTAAAATAGTATTTTGACCTGATGTATTATTTCACCGCCCAATTATATTATAACCTGATATATCATTTTATTATATCTTAGCTAATCAATTTGTACCTTATATTTAGCTGAGCCAATCAGAAATTCAAGTAGTAACCTGGGTAGCTACCTATATAGTATCTTGTAATTTCTTATAAATACCCCACTCGCAATTATCAATAAAATTCAGACTGCAACAAGCTAAGGAAGCTTACAACAGACAACCTAAGGGATACTGAAGCCTTACTCAAGGAGTAAGCAATTAAGATAGTTTTGAGATTCTAATATATACACTTTATTCAATTGATCGCACTTGAAATCTTGCTAGTTAACACCTACATCAACATATTACCCTTCTTAAGACACTACCACATAACCCGCTAAGACCCCTAAAATATATTTTCTACACCTGCTCAACTCTGAGTATTTTGCCATTAATATATTTTAGTCCATTACAATATATATAACTTGACATATACTTGTTTAGGTGTGTGATTGATGTTATTAGTAAGTCTATTATCTAGTACTCGATCATCATTCTAGCTGTTGGCATTGTAATTAGCTTCAATGGCTGATATAAATACTGTGACTTCTTTAGCTTCTCCACCAAAGGGTTGTAGGTTGACTGCTTTAGTTATTTAGCTAAGTTGTACTACTTGTCCTACAAGTATAGTTAAGGCTGCTACTTGTGCAGTTAATGTGGTAATTGTGGTATTGGCCATTATATCAGTGAATGTAGTTGATGCAAGTAGTAGTGATATAGGAAGTTCATTTTCTCTTCTGTCAGTATGTTGGATGTATTCTCTTGCTTTATGATTAAATATTTCATCTTCTAAGTCGAGGTTTTCTGATTCTTCAAGTATGCCAACTTCAAGAGTAATTTTTTGAACAGTTGTATTGGCATCTTTAATAAATGTAGTATTGGCATCATGATAGATGGTTGTGTCAGGTTCATGTAAGTCACTTATATTGGTTACTTCTCAAAATGTTAGTCTGCTTGGTCCAGATGTATGTCAGAATATAGATATTGTAAGGTTGATAGGTTCCTTGATAGATAGTAGTATAATAGGTATAGTTGGTCTTAATGATATTGTTTTAGCAAATCATGTGAGATCTTCTGCTACTAATTTCTCGAATAATCTATTTGCAATTTGGTAGTAAATGGTGCCTCGGTGTGTTGAGTAATCAAATGGTGAATTATTAATTTACTCTTTGATAATTTGTTGATTATTATATCCTTGTATGGTAGATGTGAGGTTGGTAAAATGATATTTAGCTCATGTAATTGAAATAATATTATGATCTCCTTTGATGTTCTTATAGAGGAAATCTTGAAATACTTTGAAGTAGGCTTTAGTTCTAAAGGGGTTTTCGAATTCTTCTAGAAGTTCATTGTAGAGTTCAAGGTATGTTTCACCTTGTAAATGAGCTATGATTGTTGAATCAATGCTTTATAGCAATTGCTGATATTGTGTCTACTTGAAGGATTCCATAGTATATATAGCCTCTCTGGCTGTTGGAAGTGAGATATATATAGTGTTTTTAGTAGCACTCTGAGTACATTAGTCATGTCTAAAAGGAATTAATTCTAGGCCTTTGTAAAAATATTAGTAGTATGTTTTTTATTATTATAACAGTTTTTTCATTACCACTGCTACCAAGTTGTAAGGAGGTTTTTTCTAAATCACTTGTGAAGAAGTATCTGATTATACTAATCCATATTGGACTTAGGAATCTCTGAGTATATTACAAGGTTTCTAAGATATCAAAAGTACTTTGTTTCTTTATAAGAATATTAATTATGATTTTTAGACTTGTAGTCTTTTTAGTACTCTTAATGTGTGTAGAAGGAGGTGAGATCTTTAGCTTTTAAAGGGATCTTGAGTATGCACTGCTATTAAACTGAAGTTTATTGAATAAAGAATTTGAGGGATATTTATACAAAATTCTTGAGGTGCTATATAGGTAGCTGCCCAGGTTACTACTTAGAATATTAGTTACTAATTTAGAAATCAAATAATATGTTAATAAAATCTATGTTGTAGATATCAGCAGTACCTATAATGTCAGCAGTACCTACGATGTCAGCAGTACCTACAATGTTAGCAGTGCCTATGATATCAGCAGTGCCTATGATGTTAGTGGTGCCTATGATGTCAGTGGTGCCTATTTCTTCTTTTGTATCTGATCCTAATAAGGAAGTGTTGGTTTCTTCTTCTAGATGGTTGTTATCCATTGGGTAATTTTCCAAGAGGTAGAGTAACAAGGTTTCTTCCTCCTCATTTTGTAAGTGTTCTTATTGATATAGACTTAGATTACCAAGGTGTTTCAGTGCAGAAGGCCAATACTGGAATACCTTAAAGGTTCTTTTTACTATACACCTTTCCCAATGATTTAATTCTAGAATTCTGGCAGATTCTTGTTCTGTTATTTCTTGATGGTTCTCTTGTCTTAACTATAAGGCATATCCCATTTGATAGTAACTTCTGAATTATCTAGCAGTGTTGTGAAATTAGTAAATATTGATATTTCTCTTTACAAGTTCTACCATATTGATAGTATTCTCTTGGGTCACTCTAGTATGTAGTAGTACTGGTTTATTATATTGATTGATGACTGTATTCTTTACTATGTTTTTGATCTATTTGTAGTTTGGTCGAAGTGGAGTTGAGCATCTGGCAGTATTTCTTTACTGCAGTTAGGTTGAATAAGGCTCTTAAGTCCTCTAGTTCTGGCAGCTGATGGCTAGCATAGTTGTTTATTATGTTTCTGTAAGTGTTTTATTGATGCTTTTTATATATCACTCTTATAACAGCTATATGCTGTACTCTTTAGGCTTTACTATGACTGATATTGAGATATTCTAAGACTCTATACAAACTGATTTATTTAGATAGAGATAGAGGGGATATTTATACAGATTTAAAAGACTAAAGAACAACTAATAAAGACTTTACTATAAAAATACAATCCAATTGTTGCAAAGAATACATAATAACTCTAGTAGTAGCATTTTGCTGAAATAAAAGGCATCATATCAAAATAAAAGACATTATGTCAAAATAAAAGGTGTCATGCCAAAATAAAAGGTGTTATACTAAAATAAAAGGCATTATGCTGAAATAAAAGGAAGGGGACAAAATGTTACAGTAACTTCTAAATCAAGCATAATACAAAATTCATAAAAATTAGGCAATTTAGAGGTCGGCTGTTACAATATAAGATAATATTATTCATATAAGATAATATTATTTATATAAGATAATATTATTTATATAAGGTATTATTATTTATATAAGATAATGTAATTTATATAAGATAATATTATTCATATAAGATAATGTTATTTATATAAGATAATATTATTTATATAAGATAATGTTATTCATTGTAATGAACTAAAATATATTAATAGTAAAATATTTACTATAACATATCTTAGAGGTCTTAGCAGATTATATAGTAGTGACTTTAAAGAGTAGTTGACTAGTAGGAAAGTATATTAAATAGTAAATATATATAATATAATAAGCAGTATTGCAAATAATAAACTTCTTTTGTTTTAAGTTTTCTAACTCTCTTTCTCTAACTATTGCTTAGTCCCAGACTAAGGCTTCTTCTACAAAGTTTATTTAGACTTTATAGAATTATTCCTTAGGTTATCTATAAGAAACTTTCTTAGCTTATTATAGTCTGAATTTTATTGAAAGAAAAGAGTAAAGTATTTATACAGATTGTTAAGTAATAAAATAATAGAATAATAAATGAAATATAATATTATATGATAAAGTAAATAAAAGGGTAATAAGCTAAAAATAAAAAAAGTGAGAGGTGAATGCTTCTTTAGAATCTAAACTATCATTCTAGTTTATAGAATTATACAATTTATAATTTGGAATTGATAATACAAATATAGAAATATACTAGTCTAACTAAGAAATATATTAAGTAAAGTAATACTATAGTATAAATATATTTTCAAGCAATTCAACATAATAAAAATTCTTTTTATCACATTATATAAGATAATATTATTCATATAAGATAATGTTATTTATACAAAATTATCTTATATGAATAATATTATTATTATATTATATATATAAGATTTATTTATACTATGATATAAAGAGCAGTTTTGGTTCTAAAATAGCCTAAGAAATGATTCTAACATTATAGCCTTTTTTCAGTTTTAGCTTGTACTGAAAACTTCTATTTTACATAGCTCCTATTTTAGCTCTCATTGCTATTAGTACTTACATTTCTGAGACTTGTTGCTCTTGGTGCTTATATATCTAAAATCTATTTTAGCTTATATTGACTCTAGAACCCTCTGTTTTAGCTTGTGTTATCTTTAAAACCCTTTTATTTCAGCTCTCATTGCCTTTGGTGCCTAGGTTTTTGAGTATTTGAAACCTTTTATCTAGCTTTTATTAACTTCAAAGCCCTCCTATTACTCTCAGTACTTATATATTTAAGATCTGTTTTATTACAGCCTTGATGTTTAAGTATTTCGAAGCTTTCCATTTACCTTATTTCAGCTTGTATTACATTTGAAATCTTTCATTGCTTTTGGAACCTTTTATCTAGCTCTTGTTTCAGCTTATATAGTTAGCTTATTCTATTTTATTAGCTTATTCTAGTTCAATTCTGTATAAATAACCTTAGTATTTTTACTTAAATAAAGAGTCTATAGTTGGATTTGTATAATTGTCATTCTAGTTAAATATCCTACTTACTTAAACCTCAAGGCAGTCATCAGCATTCACCAAACACTACTCAAACCCCAAGGCAGTCACTGAACATTCTTATTTTATTATCTTATTTTTTATCTAGTAAGAACCTATATTTCATTTTATTTCTTATCTGATAGAGAACTTAATTTTATACTTTATCTCTCAATACTTATAAACTTAGTTTTTTTTAATAAAAAATATCTTTTATTTATATCTATTGAAATTATATCTAAAAAATATATTTATATTAATAAGTTTTATTATATCATTTACTAAATATATTTTATTACTTCTTATTATCTTTTTTTTTTTTTTTTTTTTTT
>RBNK01002217.1:0-11749 GCA_003990785.1 Endogone sp. FLAS-F59071 | reverse complement strand
GGGGGGGGGGTATTTGACCAGAGAGCTCAACTAACTGTGAATCCTTTTGCAGCTCAATTGCTTGTGCACTACGCACAACATATCTTTGCCTTCTTGAGCGTTGTCTACAGCGATCCTTACCGATCCGACGCAGTGACACGTAGCATGATTGGTTTGCTAGGGTTAGTAAAACATAAGGCTTTTCTAAATCTACAACGCCTACTTTGCTAACGCTCCGAACACCTATTTGGCTTATCATAGTGACTTGGGTGAAGCGTTCGCTGGCGGCCAAATTAAGCAGCTGTTCCAAGCGGAATGGATTACTCAATGCTTGAGGGAAGGAAGGACAAACAGACATCATGGACCAGGAACGAAAGAGGTGGCTAGATGGGCCAAGGAGGTGTGTATGTCGTCATTTGTACATGTGTGCATGTTTATCAATGGTGAGACTGATGTTTACTTTTGAATTTTTTAGATGGTGAAACGGGCCAGCCAGTAAATCAGAATACAAGGATATCTAAATCATTCCTCAAGGACGTTTTCATGGACTCCAGTGTCAGTACATACTGTCAATGTAGTTTAGTTACTTGCATATTTGACCGAAGCCTTTCATATTATATTTTTTTTTTTTTTTTTTTTTAGTCTCCTTCCTCTTCCACTCTTCCCCTTTTTCTTCCTCCCCCTCCCTCTTCTCCTCCCACCCGCCGCCTTCAACCTTCCCCTTATATTTCTACCTTACTCTTACCCTTTCAACCTTCTCCCTTCTCTCTCTCCCCCCCCTTTTTTTTTCGGCGCTATGGTTGTTGAGCATGGTTTGATTACACCAAAGCCTATACTCCTAGTCGTTTCAGTCTGTAATTGTGCTTGTAACTTAGCAAAGTGAATAGCATATTTCAAATTCATCAATGCAGGTTACTGTCTTTATTCACTTATCCAATTCGAAATTGCCAAGCATCAGCGGGGTACACATCAAAAGAATAGAATAACGCTCACTACGGGCACTATTGCTGTTATGAATTATATGATTCAAAACTGATTTTATTGTCGATCCATGGAGAATTAACTTAATGAACTCTCCTTGCTATTATTATCAGATGTGTGATAAGCAATATAATAAACTAAGTGATGTGCAAAGTAACAGAGAGTAATAATTATAACCAGAATTATAATCAGAACTGTAACCAGAACCAGAGTAACAATCAGAATTGCAACTAGAATGTTAAAAATCAGAGTCTAAATAGTATATGTAATTAGTAAAAAATATAATCAGTAAATAGTAAATAGTAAACAAATTAAAGTACTGATAAGAATATAACTGGATGTAATACATTCGTCCATTTATAGACAAATTAATAGTCACGAAATTATATTACTATTATAAATTGACTGAAGTCTAATAATTGGTACAAACCTTATATATCATTTTATAACTGAAATTTAATTGGCATAGATTTTTGTGGCATTTTATTTTTAACTATAACTATCAATTTGGCTAGCTATCTTATAAATGTAGAGTTTCATACTCAAGTAATCTCTTATATAACTGAGTTGATTTTATTAAAGCTTACTATAATACTGCTGCTTAATTATAATAATTATAACTATTTTGAATCTAAATATAGATTACCTTTGTTAATCAGTGAAAAGATTTCTATAAAGTACTCTAACACCTTTATTACTCATTAAGAAGCTCTTAAATACAAGTTTAATCTTTTATCTAATAATAATATTTATATTATTAATATAGCTAAATAATATGAAGTAATTATTGAACAAGTACTTAAAAGGTTTAATATAGCAAATAGGAACAATCAATAGTTTAATTCTCTAATTTAAATTATAGGATATATAATGTAAGGGGGTTTCTCCTAAACCACCTATGAGGAAGCATCTGATGATACTAATCTGTATTGGACTTAGGAATCTCCAAGTATGTTGCAAGGTTTCTAAGGTATCGAAAGTACTTTGTTTCTTTATAAGATTATTAGTTATGTATTTCAGACTTATAGTCTTTAGTGCTCTTGATGTGTGTAGAAGGGGTGAGATCTTTAGCTCTCAAAGGGATCTTGAGTGTGCACTGCTATTGAACTAAAGTTTATTGAATAAAGAATTGAGGGATATTTATACAAAATTCTTGAGGTGCTATACGGGTAGCTGCCCAGGTTACTACTCAGAATATGATTGGTTATACTACATTTAATTTATAAGTTCCATCCATTATTGAATAAGATATCAACAATATTGATAGTATTAACAGTGTTGATAATTTCGGCAGTGTGGATGGTATCCACAGTGTTGATAATTTCGGCAGTATGGATGGTATCCACAGTGTTGATAATTTTAGCGGTGTAGATGGTATCCACAGTGTTGATAATTTTGGCAGTGTGGATAGTATCCACAGTGTTGATAATTTCGGTGGTGTGGATTTCTTCTTCTGTGTCCGATCCAGATATGGAAGTATCAGTTTCTTCGATACGGTTGTTGTCTACTAGGTAGTTTCCTAGAAGATGAAGTAACAATGTTTCTTTTTCTATATTTCGTAAGTTTTCCCATTGGCGTGGGCTTAGATTGCCAAGGTGTTTCAATGTGGATAGCCAATGTTGGAATACATTGAAGGTCCTTTTAGCTATATGTCTTTCCCAAGGATTTAATCCTAGGTATTCGGCGGATTCTCGTTCTGTCAGTTCTTGATGGTTCTTCTGCCTTAGTTGTAAGGCATATCCCATTTGGTAGTAGCTTCTGAATTGTCCAGCAGTGTTATTGAACTAGTGAATGCTGATATTCCTTTTTGTAAATTCTACTATGTCAATAGTATCCTCTTGGGTTGCTCTAGTGTATAGTTGTGGTAGTTCATTATGTCGATTAATAATTGTGTTTTCAACTATGTTCTTGATCTGTTCATAGTTTAGTCTAAGTAGGGTTGATCGTCTGGCAGTATTTCTTTACTGTGGTTGAGTCAGATAAGGTTCTTGAGTCCTCTGGTTTTGGCGGCTGATGGCAGGCATGGTTGTTTGTTATGTTTCTGCAAGTGTTTGTTGCTGCCTTTTTATATATATCACTCTTACATATAAGGAGGTTTCTCTTGAACTACTTATAAAGAAGCATCTAATAATACTAATCTACATTGAACTTAAGAATCTCTAAGTATATTGCAAGGTTTCTAAGGTATTGAAAGTACTTTGTTTCTTGTAAGGTTATTAATTGTGATTTTCAGACTTGTAGTCTTTAATACTCTTGTGTAAAAGGGGGTTAAGATCTTTAGCTCTCAAAGGGATTTTGAGTGTACACTGCTATTGAACTTATTTCAGAAGGTTGTGAGAATAGTGCAAAACTTCAATTTAATAAGTCCACAACTATCTATATTATGCAAAGCCTCTTGAGGTTTTGGCTTCTATAGAAAGTTGTATAAGATCAATATATTATATAAGAGATTGTTAAGAGGATTAATAAGACTTAATAGAACTAATTGCTTGATTTCTTATTTATTGAATAAAGAATTGAAGAGATATTTATACAAAATTAAAAAGCTAAGATTGATAATATAAGCTAACTATAAATCTTTGATATCAATAGTGTTGATAGTATTAGCAGTACCTATATAGGCACTGCTTATATAGGTACTACCTATATAGGCACTGCCTTCACTAATTTTGATATAGAAGTATTAGTTTCTTCTTTTGAATTTAAGTAACTAGAATGTTCTAAGTAGTACTGCAGCACAGTAATAATTATTTGTAATGTCTAATAATATCACTTTTATAAAATAACTTTATAAGAAAAATTTTATAATTTAGTTAACTATAAGTCTAAATATAATTTTTAATTATTTTAACTATTTAAATATTTTTCTTAATAAATTACTGACCTAGAGATAAAGGTAAAATTATACTTAATATTCTATCCAATTATCTTAAGTATTTATCTAACTTTCTATTAAATCATACCTTAGATTATTTCTTAAAATATTAAATTTAACTTTATATAAAAGAGTTATATATAAGTTTTCTCTATATCAATCTGCTATATTTTAAATAGCTAAATATGAGCTATAGCTTTAAGAGCTATATGTTATATTTTTAATATAAAGATTAATAATAAGAAATTTACAAAAAATGCAATAAGGTAATATTATAAGTTAATAATAATATATACTAAATTATATATATTTTATTTTCTTATTTATATATATTAAAGATATTCTAAATATCTTTTTTTTTTAAAAAAAAAATATATATATATATATATATATTAGATAAGACTCTGATAGTAATATAAAGTACTGTTACTAGAAGTTCTACTGCTACTACTAGTTGTCCTTATAATCTAAATCTTTTCACACATCTGGTCTCCCATGAGTCAATATGACTTTAAGGATCATCTGATAGACTTGAGCATCTGATAATAAATTAATAAGTTAGATGTTCCCAGGAGGAAAATGTTTGATTGCTTGGAGCCATTGTTCAAACATGTAAAAGACCTTCCTTTAATGTTTTACTATCTTGTGAACCCTGTCCTATCAGCCAACTCTTCCTATATAAAACTCCCATTACTATGCTGTGTTTATATGCACTAATGCTTAAAGAAGATATCTCCCTTTTGGTAGATCATGGCCAGATGACATTGCTCTTGAATTTGGTCAATCAGAAGGTTATTTTGTATTGCCATTTTGATGGTAACTAAGGGATCAAACCCCTGAAGATGGTTCTTGATCTTCTAGACTAGTTTGTTATTCTTTAGGTTACTTAGCTGTTATGAGGTTTTTGAGCAGCTTTATATAGTATTCCTCCTTAATGGCTTGGGTCTGTTCTCTAGTATAGCATTCCTTCTTTCTAATTGTGAATTTGAATTAACAGATAGAAAGAAATCTACACTTACCAAGGATGAATATAATACCTGAAAATAGCATAAGGAATAGTACCATATAAATGCTGTCCTCATGGAAATAGAACTTATTACATAGATGATGCATAAAAATGCTAGAGCTATATTGAAGAAAGTAAGAAACCACAAATCTAACAATTAGCAAAAGAAGAAAAAGAAGCAAAACAAGCATGCAAGGCTATAAAATTACCAACTAAGGAAAAGAAAACAAATTAGTTAATTGATAATACAATAGATATATAATCTATCAAAGAAACAAAAAAAGAAGAAGTAGAAGAAAAAGTGAAACATGAAACCTTATCTTCACTTGGAAAGAAAACAGAACTCCTTTTTTATAAAGAAATAATGAAGAATAAAACAGTTAACATACTGATCAACAGTGGAGTAATATACATATAACTTCATTAGCCAACAGCTAGCAGATTAACTCAAAGTAATCAAGTTACCTTAAGAAGTAGCAATGATTGTAGAAGTTGCTAATAGAGGAACTCAATAAGTTACCTATACCACCAAGAATTTCTTAATCTCAATTAAATCATATCAGAATGTATTAAACTTCAAAATTATTAATATATCTAGACTAAGTATAGTATTTAGAAAAAGTTGACTAGATTAGAAGAACCCTAATATTGACTGGTCAAGTGGAACTATAGAGTTTACTCTTTGAAACAAAGATATTAAACTGGTCTCCAAATCTAGAAACAGCAAAATCTAACTCTACTTTATTAAGAAATTTTATCAGTATCTTAAAAAAGATAATATAATTTACTACTATATTATTATTAAGAAGAATATTGCTAAAATTACTACTGAAACCAATATCAATATCAAAAGCCTAGATATTACATTATAACCACTTATCACTGAATTTGCAGACTAATTCCCTATAAACTTATCTGAAGGACTACTACTAAAATGAAGTATTAATCACCAAATTGAATTAATATCTGATACAGAACCACTATTCAAGAGAATCTATTAACTATCTAGACCAGAGTTATAAGAATTCAAGAAGACTTTAGAAGAATTAATTAAACAAGAATCTATTCAACCTAGTATATCATCTTTTGGAGTACTTATCATATTTATTAAAAAGAAGGATGGAATTAGAATATATATTAACTATCAATAACTCAATGATATAACTATCAAAAACTGATATTTATTGCTGAACATTATGGAGTTATTTGACAAACTTAAAGGAGCAACTATATTTTCAGTTATTAACTTATAATTAGGATATCACCAAATACATATTATAAAAGAAGATATTTCAAAAACAGTATTTAGAACTCAATACAGATATTATAGATTTAAAGTTATATCTTTTGGACTGATAAATGTATCTGCAATATTCTAAAGACTAATGAATAACATATTCAGATCTCTACTTAATAAATTTATAGTTATCTACATTGATAATATACTGATTTATAGAAAGACAAAAGAAGAATAATTAAGAAACTATTTTCAGTTTAGTCTATGACTAGTATCTATACTTGTAGGCTATTCTCAGGCTGTTTGCTAGCTGTTCTAGCCAGTTCATGGTTTGCAATATTGTTCTAGAAGTGTTTGTAGTTTGCAATATTATTCTAGCAGTATTCTAGAGTAGTTCATAGCTGTTTACCAATAATAGTTTATAGTCTATAACTAGCATTTATATTCATAGCTATTTTGTTCATAGCTCTTAGTAAAATAGTTCACAGCTCTTAGTAAAATAGTTTGTGAATTAATTAACCATTTTTCTGATGGAAACCTTCCCAATTGAGCCTCCAAATGTGATAGCCAACTCCCAACTTGCTTGATTTCTATGAATTTGATACTACACTCAATTTGGAGTTACTATAACTTTCCATCTCCTTTCATTTTTTAGTCATTAATGACTTTTATTTCTGTTTGACAACTTTTATTTCTGCTTGACAACTTTTATTTTTGCAATACAATATTTTTATCTATAAAACATTACCACTAGAGTCATTATGTATTCTTTGCAATAATTAGATTATATTTTCATAGTGAAGTCTTTTTTATTTACTCTTTAGTCTTTCAAATTTGTATAAATACCCCTTTATTTTTATCTTAATAAATCAGTTTGTATAGAGTCTTAGAATATCTCAATATCAGTTATAGTAAAGCCTAAATAGTATAGCACATAGCTAGTAGTAAGGATATGCAAATGGAGATATTGCATCTAACATTCTGAGCATTCTTAACAAATGCATATGAAATAACTAGTTATTAGTACATTTGTCATAATAAGTATAGTCATATAGTAAAATAACTAGAAATGAAAACTCTAAAACAGATAACAAATTCTTAGAAATTAAGCAAGTTGTATATCAATCATCATTATAATAATATATTTCTAATATATTAATCTTTATTAATATATTATATAAAAGACTTAAAAAAAAAAAAAAAGTTATCTTTTTATCTTAAAGAAAAAGTATATTAGAAAAATATTTTTAGTTAATAGTTTATAACTAAAGTTTATACTTATATTCTATTCTATAGTAGTTTATTCTTTATTATACTATTCTATAATAGTTTATCTTTTACTATATTGTTCTATAGTATAGTTTTAGAGTAGTTTATATTATTTATAATATTGTTTATTCAAAGCAGTTTATAGATTATAATTAGTATTTATACTTATAGCTTTTTATTTATAGATCTTAGTAATACTGTTTATAAACTATTTAATCTTTTCTAATATAGCAAATTTTTATAAATAATAAACTCTCTTCAAAAGTAACTAGTTGAAGCTAAATGAATAATTGAAATAGAAAAGAAAAAGGAAAATAAGAAGAAAATTAAGAAAATTTATTTTAACATTAAATTATCCTAGTATTTAAATAATATTAAATATGTTTACTTTATTGCAGCATATCTTAAAATTGTGATAATACTAATATTCATATTATAAAAGAGTAGAAGAGTTATGAAGAGTAGATGTTTGCAATTAACATTACTAAGATCTATAAACAAAACAGCTATAAGCATGGTTAGTTACAAACTATAAACTGTTTTTGATAAACTTGCCAGAACAGTATTATGAACTGTGTAAACTACTCTAAAATTGTGCTAGAACAATATCACAAAATGATGAACAGACTATAAGTACAAACCCTTATCACAGACTACAAACTGAAGCTTAGTTTCGTACTTTTATTTTACATGGAACAGCAATGCAAAGTGAAGCTGTGAACGTCTAAGTTTATGTGGTGAAGAAGGGACAGGAAATGATACGTAATAAACATGTATAAGCAGAGGATGAGTGAGAAAATCACATATGAACAACAAAATACAAATTTTAACATAGAACTCAGACATGGTAATTAAAATGAAAAGAGAATAAGGGAATATTATTTCGAATAAAAATAGAAAATAAAAATAATGAGGGTTAGGAAAGGAGGACGTCCGTGTATATAATTATATATAAGAAATAAAAATCACGAAAAAAAACAAAAACAAATTACATCTAACTTTCTTTAGTCACAAGTTCAACAGCAGCATCGTTCGCATTCACACTTGTGCTGGACGATCCAAATTGCGTAACTGGACCCATCATAAAATCATCCAAAGAAAAAAGTTCGGTATCAAGGGTAATTGGTGGTAACAGCAGCTCCAAAGGACTTGTCCGCAAGTCATGGAGCTGTCCGTACGACGATGTCGTGCTTGAGGGTTCGACCTCTACCTCTTCATCATCTTCCATGTCCACCATATCTGTCTTTACTTGGCCACCGTCCGATTGCCTTTCCACGCCATCTGAATCATTCTCGTCACCTTTTGTCTCATCTTGATCTGTAGCTCCCTGCTCCAACATCATTGTTGTCTCGATGAGTTCAGCGATTTCTGCAGAGGAACTGACATTGTTTTGAACGAAAGGATGCTGAGAGATAATACAAAAATGAATAAACAAATGAATTTAGCAAGCTTTTTTTCTTTTCTTTTTTTTTTTTTTTTAAAAAAAAAAAAAAAAATCCATCCTTGACAAATTTGGATTGTTAAAGTTAGGGTTGGAGAAAAGGCATGAAATTGGAAAGGAGGGATCAAACAAAAACTAACAAAATTGAATTATTTCCAAAATGAGGCCACTTACATTCAGTAGTGTTTCCGCGTCGGGCCGGTCATCCGGATTCATTCTTGTGCACTGCTCAATAAAGTCATGAAAGTGCGTAGACCACTTGTCTGGATTCGCCAATTTGGGTATACCGTTGGATACTATTAGAAAAAGTGCCTAATTTGAGATATGATAAGTGTCAGTCACAGACTGGAATTAATCCACTACTAAAGTGGGTCCAATTCACAAGGAACATATACGCATGACAGGCCTTCATCCCAATTTTTTCTCCCAGCTCTTTGCTCTGACACTTATAGAGCCTTCCGTATAGTTTGGGATATCCAGCCGGCATCCATTCCAATTTAAACCATCTTATTTTTCAATACATACCCTTAATGGAGGATATTCTACATACGGCGGGTTACCATCGGCCATCTCGATCATCAAGACTCCCAAGCTCCAAATGTCAGCTTTGGTATCGTAGTCGAAGCCTTTAATTACTTCTGGTGCCATCCAATACGGCGTACCAACTACAGAATTTCGCTTGGGCTGCTGGGGTGTTAACTGAGCAGAGTGTCCAAAATCCGCTAATGGGATAATCATAAAATTCGCGTCAGTCACATTGAGTGTAACCGTGCGGTATTTCATAGGATAATGAAACCAGCAATTCCCCAATAAGATGATTCGCTCTCCCGATCCTCACCAAGTTTCACTTCGCCGCGTGCGTTCAGCAGCACATTATCGCTTCGGATGTCTCGATGTATTCGATTTAAACGATGAAGGTGTTGCAATGCACGCAGAAGATCCCGTGATATACGTGCGATTTGCGTCTCTACCATCCGCGGGGTTCCTTCTTCATCAAGGGAAATAATATCAGCAAGTGATATATCCATAAACTCCATAACAACCTATTTAAGGAAGAGAATCAGTGTGAGTATTTTTTATTTATTTATTTTTTTTTGTTATTGCATTCGCTGAATAATGTAAAGCCTACGAGGTTTAAACTTGTCTATTAGAACTCAACGCCCAGCCACCGAAAAAAATGCCCATATGTTTTTTTTTTTTTTTTTTTTTTTTTTTTTTTTTCGCAAAACCTTCAAGGTTCTATTCATTCGGTCGGTCGATATCTCCCTCTACTAAGGATTTGTACCCCATTGCACAACTCCAGTGTCACTAATGTGTCATTTTGGCGCAAGGGGCAGGATCCAGATAGCCAAAGTTTCTTCATAGCTTCTTATACGATTTCCCTTCTCCGCCATAACCCCCACCTTCAATAAAAAAAAAAAAAAAAAATTACAACATACCCAAAGTTCGTCATCAGTTAAGTGACTTGTAATGTACTCGACCACGTTTGGATGGCGACTATACTTCATAATGTTCAGCTCGTTCCTGATCTTTGCCATCTTGGCAGTAGCGGTTTTTGGTATCACTTTGATGGCAACCTACCGACGCAGAAATCCACGAGAATTGGATTGAGAATTATAAATAAATAAAACCCTATTATCCTATAGGGAATTCTTCCAAATGTATACCCTCAAAAAAAAAAAAAAAAGCCTTTGCGATATTCCCGCCCAAATTATGATCCTACAGCAAGATCACACTACCTCCCTGGTAAATTAGAAAATCCTATGCTCTCCAAACTGTAAATCAACCTCCAACAATGCCTTAAAAAAAAGCAAGACCACACGAACATACCGTTCGATTCGTTGAAACTTGCTTCCCTGCGTACATGGGACCGGATTCTCCTTCTGCGATCTGAACCAAACCGCTATATAAAGCCGAAGGGTCGCCGATCTCGACAAGATCATCTTTTGTGGTACAACACGACAAGCCATGAAGAAGTGTCAATTTATCATAATTTGGTCGGTCCCAAGCACATTGCTACATGATGACTATTTTGAAGACGTTTGTGGTAGTTAATGATATTCATGTTGCACATACCCAGGTTGATGGACCCCAAAGCGACACTAGGATTAGGCTCGGCGATTCGGGGGATAGCGTCAGCATCCGGTCGCGGCTGAATGAAAATCTCCATAGGCTTTCCCGTTTGGGGTTCGTCTACGATATCTGCAGGCTCGTCGGTCAAGTTTGAGACAAGTCCCAACTTTGACGGAGTAGCGATTCCCGCGGTACTGGTGCCTTGCTGCTTTGTAATCAGGCCGAGTTTGGAAGATCGCCGGCGGATAGGTGGTGCGAAGCCCATAGGTAGGCTCGACGTGCGGGGATTCATGTGACGTTTCTCTTTCTCTTTTGTGGAAGAAGAGGCGGTTACGTTGTTAAGGCAAGTGGAGTCGACACAGATGGTATCGTCAGAGCTGGGTGTGTTTGGCACCGACGCCTGACCAATTGCAGAATTGGCAGAATAAGGAGGTTGCTGCTGATTTGACGGCTGATCACGCTGATTCGGAAACGTCTGGACGGGATTCTTGGTCGTATCGTGCACCAAGGGTTGCTGTCGATGCTGCTGAAGCGCTTCTGGCATACGAAGCTGCATGATCTTACGAATCGCCTGCGGGTGTTGCCGTACAATGTCTTCTGATATTCCCGAGGCCTCGAGGATCGCTGCCCATTCTGGCGGTAATCCCTAACGAGCAGTTGAATGTGCAAAATGACGTATTAATTAGAAATAAAAAGAGTTTGTCTGAATACAATGCGTGCTAGACTTTTTTAGTCGATGGTCGTCTAGCTATGCTTACTCTAAATCCAACTCCTGAGTCGTCAACATCCACATGAATATGATGCTTGACGTTGTATGGTTGACCAATGCTCTTGCCATTGATTTTTGGGATGGCTGTTTTTTTGTTTTTTTTTTTTATGTGGTTAGGA
>RBNK01002216.1:0-11752 GCA_003990785.1 Endogone sp. FLAS-F59071 | reverse complement strand
AAACTAACAAAAGCTGCAAGCCACTCTAAAGAATAGAAATTAATAAATTAATTTAAGTTTTATAATTTGCTAAAGTAAAATAAAAATATTTATAAAATATAAATTATACTAAATTAAATATAGATATTATGACAAATATACTAATAATTGGTTACTTCACATATATTGAGAATGCTCAGAATTATGGATACAATATCTCTATTTATATATCCTTACTGCTAGCTACATACTGTACTATTTAGGCTTTACTATGACTGATATTAAACTCTATACAAACTGATTTTATTTAGATATAAATAAAGGGAGTATTTATATAAATTGAAAGACTAAGAAACAAATAAGAAAGACTTCACTATGAAAATATAATCCAATTATTGTAAAGAATGTATAATGACTTTGGTGGTAATGTTTCATAGATAAAAATATTGTATTATAGAAATAAAAGTTATCAAGTAGAAATAACTATTATAAACAACTAAAAATGGAAGGGGATAGAAAGTCATAGTAACTCTAAATCAAACATAGTAGTAAATTTACAGAAATCAGACAATTTAGGGGTCAGCTATCACATCTGGAGGCTCAACTAAAAAGATCTTATCCTTGAGACTAAAGGGCAATAGAGTAATTTCTTTTTCTATAGCTTGATAGATTTATGCAATTTCAGCAAAGGTTAGTTTAGAAATATTAATAGTTCTTTTATAAAATTCTGAAAGAAGTTATTTATAGCTAAGGAAGAGCATATAAGTTCTGTCAACTATATCTTTTATGAACTTGGATAGTATTACTTCTTGCTTTCTATACTTGTAATATACTGCAAGCTCAATCTGGATAGAACTGGATTATAGTGTTGGTTGTATGATTTTGATAATATAACTACTTATAGTACTACTAGCTAAGCAAGAAAAGTCTTTTGAGATCTTCCTCTTGGTCAAGAGATATCTAGTTAATAATCTTAGATCTCTTTAACAGTACTTCTTTTATAGCTTTTTATATATTCTTCTTTAAGCTGCACTTGTTAAGCATAGTAGATCCTGATTTTGCTTTAGTAGACTAGAGTAAGAAGAATAGAACTATTAAGTCTTTTAAGTCAAATTGTACTTTCTTTTATAGCCTGTATATAGTATTGTCTTTCCTATTTCAGTTATAATTTAACTAACCATGATGATTCTATAATGTTTCAGTAAATAAGAACTTAATCTCCAATATATAAGAATATCAAGAAACTATTTTTAGTTCATAGTCTATAACTAGCATCTGTACTTCTAGGCTGTTTACAGGCTGGTCTAGCCAGTTTATAGTTTGTAATATTGTTCTAGCTGAGTTCTAGGATAGTTTGTAGCTGTTCACAGCTGTTTGCTAATAATAGTTTATAGTCTATGACTAGCATCTATATTCATAGCTATTTTGTTCATAGCTCTTAGTAAAATAGTTTGCAGCTCTTAGTAAAATAGTTTATAGATTAATTAACTATTTTTCTGATAGAGGTCATATTTGCTTTCTTGTTTTGGTTCATCTATTATCTCTTCTGCATCTTGTCAATAAATATAAATACCTTCTTTTAAATTAATTATAACCTGCTAATATCTTATATAATATAAGCCTATAAATAGTTATCATATATTCTAATATCTTTTCCAGATAGTGAAATTCTTAATTAGATAATCTCATATATATAAGCTCAAAGAGGCTAAACTTTGTTAATGCTTAACAAATAGTTCAAACTATAAAAAGAGTACTATTGAGATAATAGTCTTATAATATCTCTTGATCAATAATCTTTACTAAAACATTCTTGACTATTTAGTTAATATGCTTAGTTTAACTATTTCCTTATAGATGATATAATATTGTTCAGATGTACTTGATATAATAAGTCTATTTGAGTTCCTTAATTAGTTCATTTAGAAACTTTATATCTCTGTTGCTAGTTATTTCCTTTAGTACTCCATATTTACAGATAATGTCAGTATATAGAAACTTAGCTACTATCTGTGCATCTGTATCTTTAACTACTATTGCTTCTGGATATTTTATAAAGAAATCAACTGCTAAAATAATATATCTTTTTTTTATTAATATTACTAGCATAAGTTCTATAACATCTGTTTTAATATATAAAGATAGTGAGAGAAAGTAAAAATTTTAACTATAGTAAACTTCTTGATAATACAGTATCTAAGTAAATATATTGCTGACAAAATATGCTAAAAAGTAATGGAACTATCTAATTTCTCAAGCTCTTCTGACCCTTATAATATAGCAATTATTCCTACTATTAGTGACCATTCTATCCAATTCTTTAAGCTCTTCTATGTAATTCTTACATAATCTCTAATAATACAGTAATAGTTCATATATCTATCTAATCATTTAGTAGAATTCTATCAGTAATCATTCCTACCTTATTCATCATTCCTACCACCTATCCAATTTTCTAATTTTTTATATAATCTCTTAGCTGATTTTCTATTAGTAATTGTTTTATTCAATTTTCTATACTCTTCTAATCCTTGTAACATAGCAATTATTCCTACTAATCTCATTATTCTCATCACTCAGAATTAATATAGCAGTTTTCTTATACTTTTATTTTAATTATTAAGTATTATTATTAATACTTAGTCATCTTAGTCCTTGCATCAGGAAACTATTTTCAGTTCATAGTCAATAACTAGCATCTATACTCATAGGCTATTTGCAGGCTATTTGCAGGCTATTTGCAGGCTGTTTGCTCACTAATTACAAAGCATTTATAGAAACTCAGTTAGGTAAGAAACTTAATATTCTATACTCTGATAGTGGTGGTAAATATATTAATAATAAAATATATTAATTCCTTGTATAGCATGGTATTTATTATAAAACAACAACAGCTGAAACACCTTAATAAAATAGTATTTTAAAGTAATATAATTAAACATTGCTTGAAACAATTAGAGCAATCAAACTTTCTACTAGAATTCCTAATACTCTTTAGGCTGAGCTAGCTATAACAGATGCTTACTTATGTAATTAATTATTCACTTAAGCTAACTTTAATTGAAATAATATATCATCTTATTAAGTATAGTATAATTAACAGCCTGATATTAGTAATTTACATATTATTTAGGCTGATGCTTATGTATATATTAATAAAAGCAAGCAAAATAAGCTAGGATCTCATACTAATAAATTTAAAATAATTAGCTATTATGATGAAAAGAAAGCTTATTGACTTTGAGATTTAATTTATGAAAAAAATAGAAATTAGCAAAGATATCACCTTTGATGAATCTTTTGTTTTTGATACACTATTGACTTTAAATATAGCTAATAATGAATATATCATTGAAGAAATTATTGATGAATATCTTACTAATGTTAATGATAAACAATATCTTATAAAATGACTAGGCTATAATAATAATAATGATAATACTTAGGAACCACTTGATTATGTTATTAATATTGAAGCTTTAGTTGATTGGAATATTTGATTATAGCCACATACTCTTATTACAACTAAATCTTATAATAAAGATAGTAATCCTTTAATTTGTTAAAAAGCTTTATCAAGCTTAGAAGCTAAATTTTGATAAGAAGCTATTAATAGTAAGCTTAAATCACTTAAGAATAATTATATATAGATGATTATACCTAAGCTATCAAATCAAAAGCTTATTTGAATGTAAATAAGTATTTAAAAAGAAACTAGATTCTAATGGAACAGTTATTTGCTATAAAGCTAGACTAGTTGTAAATGGATATTTATAACAATATAAAATTGACTATGATGAAACTTTTTCACCTATTGCTAAATTCTCATCTATTCAAATTTTATTATCAATTGGTATAATTCTTAATCTTGAAGTATATCAAATAGATGTTAAGACAGCTTTTTTGAATGTTAATCTTAATAAAGAGATTTATATGATAGTATCTGAAGGTATTAATACTTTACCTAAATTTATATGTCAACTTTAAAAATACTCTATAATCTAAAATAATCACCTAAAATATAGAATCAAAAAATTGATAATTACTTAACTAAATCATAAGGATTTTAGAGATTAGATGCTGATTATAGTATCTATATTAAATATGATACTCTTTCACTTATAATTATTACTTTATATATTAATAACCTTCTACTTATGATGGATTTAATAACAACTATATTAAAAATTAAATCTTTACTTAATTAGCAATTTGAAATAACTAATTGTAGGGAGATTAATTATTTCCTTGAAATTAAGATTAATTGAAATTTACTAATAAAATGATTACTCTTAATGAAAGATATTTTTCTAACTAAATTCTTGCAAGATTTAATATGTCAAATTGCAATCTAGTTAGAACATCTCTTAATATATCAGTGAAACTTTAATATTATAATAGCTAACTCTCAAATTACCTGATTTTCATGAATTTACCACTCTGCTTGATTTGGAGTTACTGCAACCTCTCATTCCCTTTCATTTTTAGTTATAAATAACTTTTATTTCTGCTTAATGACTTTTATTTCTACAAAATGATGCTACCAGAGTCATTATGTATTCTTTACAATAATTGAATTATATTTTCATAGTGAAGCCTTTCCTATTTATCTTTTAGTTTTTCAAAATTTGTATAAATACCTTCTCTATTTCTTTTTAAATAAATCAGTCTAGTTAGAGTCTTTAAAATATCTTAAAATAGAGATAGTAAAACATCTTAAAATAGAGATAGCATTTTTATCACTTTAATTATTCTCAACTAATATATATAGAATAACTAATTATTAGTATCTTTGTCATACCTTGGTACTAACTAGCAGGAAAGTTATTGAAAGACTAACTCTTATATCCTCATTTAAGTAGGACCAAACTGTTATGACTATATAGACTCATTAAATTAAAGCTCTGTATGAAATGAAATAACTCAACACTATAAACAGACTACTTTGAAAAATACAACTAGTATATACTATAAGAAAATGCCACTAGGAAACACCATAGCATATATTAAAGATATAGGTTCAAATTACTGGTATGATTAGGTTCCACTCAAAATAAGATCAATGTGAAATGATATGAATAGAGAGCAATATTGTCAAAGAGCAATACAGATCAAAAAATGAATTGTTGGAGAGCATTACCAAGCAGTGCCAGAGGACAATGCTATAGAAAGCAAATTATTAAGTTAAATGAAATATATAATCAAGTTGAACAGGATATATAAACTAAATAAATAGACTAATCAAACTGAACTAATGGAGAAATTGAATAAAGAAATAGATAAATTATAACTATCTCAAAGCTAGTATACTCTAGTATGTACTATAGAAAATAATCAAAAGGACTATCGACACCTGCTTTAGAGAAAAAATAAAATAATCAGTAATGATTTTAACCTAAACATTTGATTAATACTAGAATGATATTAGAAAATTCTATAATATAATGAGAGAGTAAAATGATTTAAAAATAGATGAACTGTACAAATGAGCTTAAGACAAAAAAACTTCCATTTTAAGGAAAACTCTGAGAGACATATCAAACAAGTAACCTTAAGAATAAATAATACAAATTATTAATTAAAGAAATCTTTATTACTGAATTAGCTTTTAATCAATATATATGGAAGAAAATAGAGTAAAACTATTTATTCAGATTATCAAGAAGTAACTAAATATTGTTGGAACTGTGAAGTCATAATGAAAAGTTGTGTGTATTAGTAGCAAAGAAGAGGTAAGGATTGCAAAAATTCATATTAGAATTGCAGTATTCTTTCAAAAATCTCTCATCAAACTTGCTCTTTCTTCTTATATCTTTAGCACTAAATGCACTTATAGATGAATAATCTAAATTGTAATATATCTTTAATTGTGATTGAATAAAATTTATAAGTCATAATTTTCAGATCATTCTGAAAATAAAACTGATATAAGTTATACACTACTCCAAAGAGTAGAAATTAAAAAATTAATTTAAGTTTTTGAATTTACCAAAGCAAAATAAAAATACTTATAAAATAAAAATTATGCTAAACCAAATATAGGCATAAGCACATTTGGAACTGTGACTTTTATAATTAAATATTCAATATTGAATATATTATAATATTAGTTTGATATATTCTACTTCAGTGAATGTCTTTATGAAATGTTATTTTGACTATAAATAATAGTGATAAATCTCTAAAATATTAAGATTAGAGTGAAGTTAGGCCAAAGAAATTGAAAGAAATTAGTTACAAAATAGACTGCAACAAAAAAAATAATCTAAAAGTATTTCAAGGAAAATAGAAATAACATAAATAAATATCTTATTTGTGAAGCACTGTCTTATTATGCTTCTCAGCTACTTTTTTAAGGCTGAGGCTGCAATATTCAATAGGCAATAACCAGACATTATGTGAGTAGCTTAACAAAGCATTTGTTGTATATATGATGTATTTCAAACCTAAATAATCTTTATATAATGATGCATAATTTTATTGAAACTATTATATAAAAATGTCTTTTCTATAAGAATCTTTCTCTTATCCTGAGTGGGTACAAGTTTGCTAGGGTTAGAGATCAAGTATCTTTTATTGATATTATGACTATCAATTGTAGTCATATATGAAAGAGGAGAAAGAGAAGATAAAAAAACTATAAGTATATGGAAGATACACATGTATAGAAAAAAGAAAAGCAGAATAAAGAATAAAGGAGAAGAGAGGATGAGGTATACCACAACTTAGGATGAAAAATAGATAATGGAAAAGTAAGGTCGGGAAACTCACCATCTTGTACACTACTACAAGAATTGCCTCAAAGAAAAGAGAAAGGTAAAAAAGAAGGGGAGGGATAGCTAGGTATTGGTGGGTGGGGGTTGGGGCATTTTGGAATATATAGATAGAAGGGTTAGGGTTAGGGTTAGGGATCAAGTATCTTTTATTGATTTCATGACTATCAATTATGGATATATATAGAAGAGAAGAAGAAGGAGATAAAAAAACTACAAGTATACAGAAGATATATATATATAGAAAAAAGGAGAAATAAGATAACATAAATATGTAAAAGGGGAGGAGTGAAGTCTACAACAACTTTTTTCGAGAATATTTTGACAATAGCGAAAAGAAACTAAGAACACACCACCCTAAGCACTACTATAGGAATGACCTTGAAGAAGAGGAAGAGAAGAAAAGAGAATCAAGTATCATTGGGAGGGGGGCAGGGCATCTTAGAATATATAGAGAGAAGGTTAGGGTTAGGGATCAAGTATCTTTTATTGACATTATGACTATCAATCACGAACGTATATGAAAGAGAAGATAGAAGAGATAAAAAAAAAACTACAAGTACAGGAAACGCATACACATAGAAGAAAGAGAATCAAGGGTTAGGGTTAGGGATCAAGTATCTTTTATTGATGTCATGACTATCAATCGCGAACGTACATGGGAGGGGAGAGATAAGAGATAAAAAAACTATAAGTGTGGAAACACATACACACAGAAAAAAGGAGAATGAAGAAAGAAGAACAAAAATAGAGGGGGCAAGGTACACAACAACTTGGAGGGATATTTATAACGGCAAACACGAGGATGAGGAACATACTACCTTATGCACTACCATAAGGATTACCTCAGAGAGAAGAAGAGAAGAGGGGGGAGGGGTATTTAAGCATTGTTAAGGGGGGGTCGGGGCATCTTCGAATGCATAGAGAGAAGGTCAAGTACATCAAAAGTGGCGCAGATGGAGTTGTCGTGCTGGTAAAGCCAGAGGTCCAGGCAGTTGAAAGATGTAAGGTCCAACAGGTACTTGGGGTGTTCAAAAATGAAGAGGTCCATTTCAAGGCGTATTGGAAAGGTGAAACCGTCAGCTGGGGCGCCTTCGAGGAGGTCGCAGGAGTGGATGTGGGTATGAGAGAATAGTTTTTGGCAGGCAGAGCAAAGTTTTTCCCAGCCATAAAGGCCGAGACGCTAGGCAATAGCACGTTTTCTGGTGAAGGGATCACGGATAGAGAGGGAGAAGTCTGGGCCCCAGGCGGCTTTGCCACGGGTGGGGGGTATAATCATATAGGCAAGGGCAGAACCTTCGCGCCATTCGTCCCTTGCATGGTCGTGGAGGAAGGCATGGAGGTGGGCTTCTTGGTCAGGGGGCTTCTTTTTCTTGAAGCACAGTGGGGGGGTGCAGAGGAATTCCTGCCATAGGTTGACCTTTTCGAACTGATGGAGAATAGAGACATCTCAGTTGGTGGGTTAGAAGCAGCGGTACTTAATGAGCTTGGGGAGGGAGTTGTTGGTTTTGGCGGCAGCGGCGAGGTGAAGGTTGAAGTGGCAACCCAGGGAGGCGACGCAGAGGTGTAGCGAGAGAAGGCTAAGGACAGATTATCCAATGTTGGCGCGATTCCTAGGGAGGGACATACCGAGGCACCAGGTGGTGGTGTCATTATAGATTGCCTGGAGGAGGGCGCAGGCGGCAGTCCAGGCGTTATCCCGGATGATGAGATGGGCGAGGGGGAGACCATACTCGAAAAGGAGATGGACAAAGGTTTTGAAGATGATAAGGCGGGTGGTTAGAGGCCAAGACCCACTAACATCCTGGAGGTGGGCGAGGGTGGTAGATGCTTTCTTGGCTTTATCGGCGAGAAGGGAAGGGAAGTCGAACCCTCGGGGGGTATAAGGGATGCTGAGGTATTTGTAGAAGGGGGTATGGGGGATGGGTTGAGACATTGTAAGGAGAGGGAGGGGATAAGGTCTGACATACCCACATTTGGATGCATTGGTATGAAGACCGTTAGCGAGGAACCAGGCATCGCAGAAGTCAATCATCAGTTGGGCTTCCGAGGGGTTGGAGGGGATGAGGACGATGTTATCTATGAAGAAGAGGCTCTTCTTCTGGGGGTTCGGATCAACGGCATGAACAGGTCCGTTGGAGGGGAAAGCTTCGTTGAAGTTAATGACAAGGTCATTGATGAAGACATCAAAGAGCTAGGAGGAGAGCAGGGAACCCTGCATAAGGCCTCATTCGAGGGGGATGGGGTCTGTGGGGATACCGTTCACCACAATGCGAGAGGAACAATCAGAGAAGAGAGAGATGATGCAGCAGAGAAGTCCGGCGGGGGTGCCTTTGCGGAGGAGACATTCGATGGTTTTGGAGAGGGGGACGGTATCATAGATGCACTGGAGGTCCAGGAAGATGGCATCACGTTTTCCCACAGCAAAGTATTCGTGGAGGAGGGTAGTATGGGTGAGGGTCGAGAAGCCGGAGCGAAAGCCAGCCTGGGCACCATTTATGACGGTGAGCCGGGAGTCAGAGATGTAGGTCAGGATGCACCACTTATATAGCCTTCGAAACATGTTGGTGAGAGCAATAGGTCAGAAACGGTCGATTATGGTCCCATCACCTTTTGGAATAAGGGAGATGATCGAGTGCCGCCATGCTTCGGGGGAGACTCCGAGGAAGCAGCATATCCTAAAGAGGTAGGAGAGGAGGCGAAGGAGGGGGGGGGAGGGGGGGGAGGTGAGGCAATGGATGATTTTAATATGTATACCATCTTCGCTACTGGTGTGGGAGCTCGGGAAGGCACTTTAGCCAGTTTGAAGCTCATTCGCTTTCTATGACTTCAGACTTCTTTACCTAAGGGGGCATGCAGGGTAGGACTGTTCCCTATACCCAGCAATGAACATATTACCAGTTGTCATTCCCGGGACTATTCAAAGCTGTTTCCCTTGGTAACCGTAGCATAGCTCTATATATGCAAATATGGTATCCGAGGGGGGTGCTATTTACCTTTTAGGGAGAAAGCTATTGTACCATCCCATATGAGCCCTATATGCCTTCAGAGACACTAAGTTCCTAAATCATGGACCTATGGGCCCTACCATCGGAAGGAGCAGAGCGCTAGTCCACTAGGCAAAGTTGTGCTTTACATACGTTGTAAACCTTGGGCCACAGCTCCCCCTTGCTCAGATAATGGGGTCTCTCAGTTCACAACAGGCCACTCAGATAGACAATCGTAGTCATGCTAGTCAAGAAGCCACCCACTAAAGGGTGTAGGTTTGGGTAGGGGATCTAAGAGAACTTTAAGATTATACAGACATATATTACTGTACCGGATAGAGTACACCTTAAGCCAAGACCCACTTGTTGATAGTTAGGCATACAGGACCGTAGGACTAAGATGCAGAACCGGCTCCAAGATCCCACCAATCCCAGAGTGAGTCAAGCACACAAAGTCCCTAAAGGTTACCAACCTATACCACGAAGCTCAGAAGAGCTGCCACCCCCAACCAAGGGACACGTTGATAGGTAAACAGGCAATCAGGTCTCCTTTGTATCAGACTATACCGAGAGAGGGAGAGAGGAATATCACTCTCGAGAACCTCACAGGCACTAAGGCCGACCGACATCTACTCGTTACACTACAGCCATGGCAAGTTTACCCGTTTGAGGGGCTAAGACAAGCTTTAGGCCTTGGCTCTGCGATAATCCCTTGCCGTTACTGGCATAAGAGAGCTTATTACCATACCCCCCCAATTACTGGAGGTGCCAAGATGTGCTTTCGCTCAAAGCCGGCTGACTTCGCACCCCGAAGAGACTCTTAAGGTAGTACTCTTGAGCATAGGACCTCCCCAGACTTTGACAGTCTCGCACATTTAAAAGATATACTTGCCAGAACATATTTTTTCTTCTGACAGCCCCAGATAGTCCAAGTACTTATCAAGGACTTCCAGGGGGTAGAGGGAGATAGCTAAAAGTATAGCCTCAGAGAAGAATGCCTGGTTTGCCAAAGTGGCAGTTTCAGCAGGGGAGAGAATAGGGAGGGGTGGGAGGGGGAGGAGAGATGGAGAGGGTTGGTCGAATACTTCTCAGAAGAAGAGGACGGTATCTTCAGAAGCGGAGAAGGAGGGGGAATGGGAGTTTACAGTGGGTTAGTCAGTGGAGTGGAACGACCATTTAACTAGGCGGATGGCCTTGGCGGCACTACTGAGGTTGTCGAGGGGGGGACGGGAGGGGCCTGGGGGGAAGAATGGATGGTGGAGGGGTCATAGCTACCGAGGACTGTCTCGGCCACAGAGCAGATGATAGTGGTAAGGACATCATTGAGCACGTCGACACACTGTTATCGTATGGGGAGGGGGGCGGAGGGAGGGCAACGGAGGGAAAGGAAGAGAGAAAGGGTGGTAGGGGCAGCATCGTCGAAAGCGGAGTGGAGGAGGGCAGAAGTAATAGGATCAGAGAGGCCGCGAAGGAAGAATCGTCATAGACTGCTAGGCATAAAGGGGTCAAGACAGTTAGAGGGTATTCGGAGGAATAGTATGGAGGGGTGGTCAGTAGGGATAGGGGGGGGTAGGCAGTTAAGGTGGGCCTGGAGTTCGGAGAGTACGAGGGCAAAGTCAGTGCAGGTAACTCCTGTTGTAATTATTAGCTTATTATATCTCTTCTATCAATGATTGATGCATCAACGATCGATCATACGTCACTCAATTGTGGCTTAGACGATCTTTGTTTGTATCGACCAATCATAATTTAGTATTAATAAATACACACATATTGGCTTCATTAGCCAGTACACTCTTTACTCTAAACATATACATTCGAAGATCAAATTTCAACAGGTTATGAGCCCCAAGCCGCTCGAATTGCAGCTCGACAACCTGAGATCTACGCAATCATCTACGCAATTACAACTGCGATTACTGTAAGTGTTTATTTAAAATCGTAAACAACGCGTCAAACAAAGCAATAAACAACGCGACAAACGACACCGCGATAAAGCAACGCGATAAACAA
>RBNK01002215.1:0-11752 GCA_003990785.1 Endogone sp. FLAS-F59071 | reverse complement strand
TTTTTTTTTGGTTTTTAGATTTTTTTTATTTTTTTTTTTATTATGAGACAATAGGAAAAATGATGCCTTTTTATATCTGAGATCATTACTGAAAGTTTAGCTAGTTCAGTGAAGTTGACAGATAAAAAAATATTATAGAAAATATTTTGCAGAATAAAAAAGCTTAATAAATGAGAAAATCTAATAAATAAGAAAGTTTGATAAATAAAGGTAATAAAGGGATATGTAAAAACAAATATACTATTTGATTTTAACTGAGCTAATCAAAATTCAAGGCATCATGCTCTGTTATGCTCTATTTTGAGTATTCATAACATTTTGAGTATTTGTGAATCTTGTTTTCATTTCTTAAAAACCTTTAGTTCAACCTTATAAATATAAAATAACTATATTTACACTCTTGCCTTTTTGGAATGTACATATAAACACTTCTATTTAGTCTTTTATGTTTAGTGAACAAAATATAAACATTATAGTATTTTGCCGAATAATATCTTCACTTATAGTGTTTGTTACCTAAACTTTATAATTAATATAAAGCTTTTTTGTATCTTTTGCAATTAGAGATTCAAATCCACCTTAGGTCTTGCTTGATATACTTACAAAAAACACAATATCTATATTTAATATTCATCTAAAAGCTGAAAAGCCAAATCTTCTGTAAATAAGGATATTCCAGTTCATCAAAACTTTGAGGATTTTATAATGATCCATATCAATAAAACAAGATACCAAGACTATAATTCTCAGTTATTACTACCTACCAACTATACTATACTAGTATATAAGTGACCATCAAGTCTATATGTTGAAATTATTAGCTTATTATATCTCTCTCTCCCATCAATAATCGATTGTATGTCACTCGATCGTGGCTTAGACAATCTTTGTTTTGTATCAACCAATCATAAAATTAGCATTAATAAATACACGCATATTGGCTTCATAAGCCAGTGTACTCTTTTACTCCAAAATACACATTCAAAGATCAAATTTCAACAGGTTATAAGCCCCAAGCCACTCGAATTGCAGCTCGACAACCTAAGATCTATGCAATCATCTATGTAATCATAGCAGTTACAACTGCGATTACAGTAAGCATTTATTTAAAATTGTAAACAATGCATCAAACAATGCGATAAACAACATGACAAATGACACCGCAATAAAGCAACACAATAAACAACACATAACGATATAGCATTTAATGATGCAATACAACAAAATGGACAATCTATACACATCATCATTGTCAGTAACAAGATCGACAAGATTGCAGTCTAAATCAAAAACAGACAACAGATATCAACCCCCTGATAATGACGATGAAGGATTGGATGGTAATCATCAGAGCAATATTACATTTAGCCTCGATTAACAGGAACAGATGGCTACAATGATCAGAAATCAAGAAGATAAATTAGACATGCTGACAACCCTAATGGGCGAATTGATGGCAAAAATTAACAAAACAAATGCATCACCTAGCACACCAACCAATCAGAACGCAGCTACAGAAGGCAACACGCCATAACCATCACCATCACTAACAACATCAACAAAGCTTAATAATCTGGCAAAGGAGTACCTGAGATCGATTAACAAATTCGATAGATCAGGAGGCGCACCCAGATTGTTTGATTACTTTGATGCCATAGAGCAATTTATCACCAGCGCCAATCTATCAATACAAAAGGAGAAAGTCAATGCAGTGATCAGTAAAATTACAGGCAATGCTAGAATGTAGTTATGGAGGCACGTAAACACATCGGAAGAATTTGATTCATGGAATAAGCTTAAAGAGGCTATGATGCAAAAATATGCACCAATGGAACAATTGTTACGAATGCATGATAAGCTTGCGATGATGAAGCAAAAAGGATTGATCAAAGATTATAATGACGCGTTCAACCGAATTATGGCGCAAATTGAAGATATGACTGACACAGAAGCTATACTGCAATATCTCCAAGGTCTAAGCCCCAGGTACCGGGAATTAATACTTGCATGGGAGAATATGCTGACAATGCTGGAGGCTTTACAATTCGCATGCATCAGATTTGACCCGAATAGTAAACAAAGATATGACGAAGCCCACACGACAGACCAAGGCGGCTACCGAGGCGGCGGTTACAACAATCAAGATGGAAGCACCGAACAAAGCCGAGGCTATAACAACAATAGCAGAAATGCCGGACGAAGCCAAGGCTATAATAACGATAACGGAAACAATCGAGGAGATCATCATAATGACTGAGGCAGCAATTGCGGAGCCAATCGAGGCGGGAATTTTTGGGGACACCCTCAGAAATGTTACATCTGTGAAGGAGAACATGGAATATTTCAATACAACAAATTTAATGATTGGGTAAAAACAGAAAAAGAAAAAGAAAAGGCTAAACCGAGAGCTAAAGCAAATCTGGTGATTGGCGCTATTATCAATTCGGGTGCCACGCAACATATGTTTAACCAATTGGAGATTTTTGAGACGGTGGCTGAGCATGACAGCTTGGTTACGTGTGCAGGGAATGAGAAACTATGCATGACGCACATTGGGATAATTGAGCTCAATGACAAGCTGAAATTATGGGATATCTTATATGTACTGGAGATCACCAGAAATTTAATATCTGTGTGGGCGTTAATATGTGATGGGAATGACATAACCTTCAAGAGTGACAGATCAGTAATTAAAATCGGTGTGGATCATAAAGAAATTAAAATTAGACAAGCCGATGGTGACCTATTTCATTTATCAATATCACCAGAGCTAGAGCTAGAAGCAAACATTGCCGATTTCAAGATTGCAAACATCACCAATTCCAAGATTGATAACTATACATTATGGCATCACTGACTAGGCTATCCGGGCCGAAATACTCTGCAATCAATCAACAAATTTGTTACAGGGCTCGGAGATGTGCAGCTGTCGACTGGACAAATTGAAATATACGCTGGGTGTGAATACGTGAAGTTACACCGCAAGCCATTCGGATATGCAAAAAATCGATTGATGGAGTCTATCGGAAGGGTGTACTCAGATCTGTGCAGGCCGATGCCCATGCCATCAGTCAATGGAGCAAAATATATATTGTGACAGACTAAAATATATTAACGGCGAAATACTTGGAGTTGAGCAAATGCAGAAAATATGCTTTAGGGGTCTTAGCGGGTTATGCGGTAGTGTCTTAAGAAGAGTGTCGATGTAGGTGTTAACTAGCAAGAATTAAGTGTGATCGATCGAATAAAGTGTATCTGTTTAGAATCTTGAAACTATCTTAATTGCTTACTCCTTGAGTAAGGCTTCAGTATCTCTTGGGTTGTCTGTTGTAAGCTTCCTTAGCTTGTTGCAGTCCGAATTTTATTAATAATTGCAAGCGGGGTATTTATAAGAAATTACAAGGTGCTATACAAGTAGCTACCTAGGTTACTACTTGAATTTCTGATTGGCTCGGCTAAGTATAAGGTACAAATTAATTGACTAAGATATAAAATGATATATCAGGTTATAATGTAATTGGGCGATGAAATAATATATCTGATTGAAATACTATTTTAGGTTATAGCATGATTGCGAATCTCAACAATGCTATAAGTCTCAACAACGCTACAGGTCTCAACGTTGTTGCAAGTCATATGACTTGATCTCACATGATCAAATTGTATGTCATCACAAAATGTTCTGTCACATCTCCTTCCTTTCTGCGAGTTAGACTTCAAGATACAGTTCTAACTTAGAGAAATCTCTTTGTAGCTGTTTTACCTCTTCCTCTAGCTCCTTCATATCACTCTGTATCAGTTGATTTAGTTGGTGCATACTGCATCGAAAGTGATTCAAAGCACTAGGCTTGTGCTTGAATAGTTGATAAATCCGATCGGCCATTCTTGCGTTATAGGCAGGGAGTGCTCCTTTGAGGGCTCATTGACAGATTTCTCTATCCTTTTGGTTCCAGATATATTCAACTTCTTCATCTCAGAGTTGTGCAATTCGGTAGTATTCCTTCCATTCATTGATTCGTGCCAGGTGTTGCCTCCTTTGAATGTTGCATACAATCGATTGAGTCTTCTGTAAGGTCGATCCTTCTATCTCCTCAAGGTCTTCTAGGGGTTCTATATGTCGGTAGGCCTCGATCAGGCTGACTCGGACTTCATGGAAGTTGTTCCAGCAGGGCATGATATTTCTTGAGGCGGTTTTGGTGGACAGTATAGGGTAGGATCATTCCTGTTGTTTTCCGTAACTAATATGTAGTTCCTTTTATACTAGCGATATAATATGGTCCTTCCCATTTTGGGTCCAATTTTGCTGACCAAGAGAACTCTACTATGTTCCGGTATAGTAAGACTTGGTCACCAATCTTCAATCTCTCAGTTTCCTTGTGTTCCTTGTCGTAATTCTTCTTTTGTTGATCTTGTGCGATGGCAATAAATTCTTTCGCCTTGTTTTGGACATTGTGTAATTCTTGAATTTTCTTTATCATACGATGCTCGATTTGTTTTTCCCAGGAGGTGTGGCTGGGTTCCGGAGTTGTCATTACTTGGTCTACCAGCTGATGAGCTTTTCTTCCATAAGCAAGCTCAAAAGGGGTGAACTTTGTTGTCTCCTGTTTCATTGTTCATAGTGCAAATAAGGCGGAAGGCAGGTATAAGTCCCAATCTCCTCCTTGTGATTGTACTACTTTAGCAATTGTGTTCTTGATGGTTTGATTTGTTCATTTGGTCAGTCCATTTCCTTGAGGGTGGTAGGCAGTAGTCTTTATCTGGCGGATCCTGAAGTGTTGTGTCAGTATCTGCATGAATTCATTAACAAATTCAGTTCCTTGATCGGAGGTTATTTCATAAGGTATTCCATGGCAGCAGATAATATCTTTGTAGATAAAAGGTGCAATATTAAGAGCATCTGCAAGGGGCAAGGCTCTTGCTTCGGGGTACTTGGTCAGGTAATCTACTGCTACTACGATATATCAATTTCCTCTAAGTGTTCTTAGTAGCGGTCCAACAATGTCTATTCCAATATGTTCGAAGGGTCCTCTAGGTATAATCAGTTGTAAGGTCTTGACTTCCTTTCCTCGGCGCCTCTTCTGGCAAGTGTCGCATCTCCTGATATATTCTCTAATGTCTTCGTACATGTTCTTCTAATAGTATTTTTCTGATAGTCGTTAGTATGTGTTGTCTATGCCCATGTGTTCTGCCAGCTGATGGTCATGAAAGGCCTGAAGTACTATCTGCTTTTTGTGTTCAGGAACTATAAGTCGTATCTGTCCTCTGTGTTGTCGGTAAAGTATATTATTCTTGATAAAATAGTTAAGTATCATTGTCCGTATAAGCCGTTGATCGTTTTTGTTCATCGTCCTAGTAAAGGTTAGGTTACTAAGGTAATCCAAATATCCGTTATAGAGTTCAGTATTTATTGGGTAGGTATATTCTTTTTGGTTCGGGGTGTCGATCTCAGATAAATTGGGGTAGGCGTGAGAGGGTGTCTACATTCTGATGATTCCGTCCTTTTCTGTATTGCGTCGTGAAGTCGTATTCCTGCAGTATAGCTAGCCATCGTGCATATATTCCTGTTAGATTCGGTTTGTTCCAAAGCCATTTGAGGGCTGAATGATCTGTTATCAGGGTGAACTGCTTTCCAATCAGGAAGTGGCAGAAGTATTGTACAGCCCAGACGACTGCTACACATTCCAGTTGGGTGGCTCCATAGGAAGATTCCGCTCCATGGGTGGCTCGTCCTGCATAAGCAATCACATGTTCTCTATCTTTGTCATCTTGTGCTAAAATTGCTCCAAGTCTAAATGATGATGTATCCATATACAACTTGAATACTTTTGTGAGGTCCGGACTTGCCATAACTGGTGCATGGGTAAGTGCTTCCTTAATCAGGTTGAAGGCAGTTTGTGCGGCTGATGTTTATTCCCATGCTCTTCCTTTTCTTTGCAACATATGCAGGGGTGCAGCAATTTCAGAGTAACCAGGGATAAACCTTTTATAGAACTGGACTAGTCCTAAGAATCCTCGTAAGGTCATCTTATCTTGCGGAGTTGGAAAGGCTTGGACGATTTCAGTCTTCTTTGGATCCGGGCGGATTTCTCCTCTGTCAATTATAAATCCGAGGTATTCAATTTTTTTCTGTCCAAAGTAGCACTTTGTTGGCTTGATCCTTAGTCCATGCTTTCTAAGTCATTCAAATACTTCCTTCAGGATCACCATGTGTTCTGTGAAGTTTTCTGCGTAAATGTTGATGTCATCGATGTACACAATCACTCCATGTCTAATTAAATCGTAGAAGATCTCGTTCATTGCAGCCTGGAAGGTGGTAGGTGCATTGCAAAGTCCAAAGGATATTTTTGTGAATTCGTACTGTCCAAACGGTGTAACAAATGCTGATTTCTCCTGTGCTTTGGGCGTCATTCCGATTTGGTTATATCCTGCTCATAGGTCCAAGGTTGAGTAGATTTGCACCTTCTTCAACATGTTTTGTAAGTCTTCTGAGTGCGGGATCGGATATGCATACTTCTTGGTGACCAAGTTCAATTTGCAATAATCAATCACCATTCTCTGTCCATCCTTCTTCGGTACTATGCTGATAGGTGATGCCCAAGGGCTTTTTGACCATATGATTACTCCTGATTCTAATAGTTCTTGAACATGCTTTTGTACAAAGTCATGATAGTTGGCTAGCAATCTGTAGGGTGCCTGTTTGATTGGTTTGGCGTCTCCTGTGTCGATATGGTGCATGAAGAAGGCTTGGTCTGGCAGGTCCTTAAAACTGATCACGATAATATCCTCATATTCCTTCAGTAGGTCCTGCAACTGTTTCTTCTGATTCGGTAACAGGTTTTCGTTGAGGGAGTAGATGTGTTTCTTAGCACTTTCCTGATCATTTAGTCTTTCCATTATCACATTTGCTTGTCCGGTTGATCCGAATCCTTTCCTTCCACGTCGTGTTTCTTCTAAGTTTTCCACTTCCCTCAAAGGTTGCTGTTCACATTTGACAATCACCATTTGCGCGATTCGATCTCCTTGGTATACTTTGAATTGGCTGTGATTGTGGTTAACTAGTCCAACCTCGATTTCTCCTTTGTAGTCTTTATCTATCAATCTGGGGAAGGCTCCTATTCCAGAGTTGCGGTAGAGTCCACTCCTTGCCCATACTTGCGCACATTGTCCGGGTAGTAGGGCGATGGTGATTCTGGTTTTTACAAAGGCTGATGATTTTGGTTCTAGAGTACAATCCTCATCTGCGTACAAATCATATCCTGCAGCTCCTTCAGTTTTTCTCTTCAGTATGATTGCACTTCCTGTCAGTTTCTTAACTCGAGTTGCTGTATCCTTTTCTTCAACCATAAATACTTCTTCAAAGATGGGGATATTCGGTTCCTTCCACTGTTTGTGAGTTGTGTCCTGAGGTAGGTTTTGCCACAAGTCCTTCCACCACCAATAGCACATGCTGATGCGTTCATCAGGGTAAATTATTTCTTCAAGTGCGATGATTTCTTCCTCTGAGTCTGAGTCGCTTTCTTCAATCAGGATAGGTCCATCATCTTTATCGTCTTCTTGAAATAGGGCCCTGACTTCGACAGTTGTCTGCGTAGTATAAACTTCATTGCTCCATTCCTTGGGTACTTCCTCATCTTCATTCTCTTCGGGTATCATCTGTTCTTGTTCTTGGTCATAACGTTCCTTCCAAGTTCCGTGGTAATTGATATCATATGGTTCATCTGGGTATCTGACCCAGTTTTCGCATTCCCAGAGGTCATAGGGATTGACTTCATCCCAATAGCATCCTTACAGGTAGACGTTGCAATTTCCCCAAAGACGTCCTTTGCCGATATGTCCAATATTCATCCAGAAACAGTCCCACACTTCTCCAGTGTTGTTTGCGAATGGATGAGGGTTCCTTCCATCATATGGTCCATGATTCATTGAGGGTGGAGTCCTTCGGCGAGTCTGTAATAATCTTGGTTTCTTGATCTTCTTTTCTGTTGGTAAGTGTATCTCCAAGGTATCTTGGTCAGGTATCAACTTTGTATCACTACAAGTGCACATCATTTCAGCGCAATAGATGCATTGCTCACAGAATGGACACCAAGTATTCCTCATGTTGTATTCAATCAACTGGTTCTTTTCCAGGGGCGTCAGGCAGTGGTATTCACTATTGATCACCACGTTTGCTTCTTCTTCTTCTACCAAATTGAGGTGTGCCTGTCCGGGGGTTATTCCTTCATCTGTGTTACTTTCGTCTTCCGGCCTCTGAGTAAGTTTCAGTACCACTCCTTTCTAAATATCCAAAGGTACACTGAACTTTCTTCCATAGTTGATGAAGATTAACCTTTGTGCATCCAGGTCAATTCTTGCTTTAGCTTTCTTCAACCAGCTGTTACCCAAGACGGCATTGTAGGATTGTGCATTGGTGACCACCATTCTGACAGGGATTATTTCTGTTCCAAACTGAACTGGTACTTCTCGGAGTACTCCTAAGGGTATGCTGCTTTTTCCACTTGCAACGACCAAGGTAGAGGTAGCGAGTTCATCAATGTCCTATCCTAGGCAGTCTAGGAAATGCTTGGCGATGATACTGACTCCTGCTCCAGTATCAATAATGACTGAGCATGCCAATCCTTTAATGTTACATTGTGCATAGGTGGATGAGGTATAGGTTCGCTCCTCTTGTTCTTCAGCAGTGTTTACTTCCTCGAATCGGATGGTTGGTTTGGTTTCAGTAATCTGCGTTTTCACCTTCTGCTTTGTTGATGGTGCGATCTGGAAGAGTTGTTTGAAGGTAATGTTTGCCTTCTGACTAGCAATATCCTTCCATGGGTCATACTCGAATTCTCTAACCTTCCTAGGCTTCTTCTCTCTATTTTCTTCCTGATCCGTCATTTCTTCATCTCTGGTAGTTGAAGTAACTGTCTCACCAGGTTGCATTATTTGTTTGAAGGCTTTGTCCCATTGATCCTCATTCAACTGTTACCTTTGTGTTGGCTTCTTAGGCTTTTCAATAACAACCTCAGGTTCCTGGATCGGCTTCTTTCTTGGGTAGGGAGTCTTCCTATTGGTAGTGCAGCTGACTGCTTCGACAGGGTAGGCCTCTAAATATTCCTCGCCAAATTCTTCATCTTCTTCTTCGATTTCTTGCACTATGTTGGCATGGTCGGCCTTCTTTACTTCTTCTTTCTCCCGTCCTTCCTTCCAACTCCTAGTTCAGCAATCCTTGGCAAAGTGACCACGTCTTCCACAGAGGAAGCAGTTTATCTCGGTCCTATTGCGTTCTTCGGCGACAAAGGTTCCTCTTAGTTGCTTATTCTGGTGGATCACCTTGGCTTCAAGATTAGCTATGTGTGTTGTTATTTCTGAGAACATCTTAGTAATCTTCTCCATTTCGTCTTCATGAGTTGTCTTTCCTGTTTTTGCCATGACTATCAGTTTAATAGTATCCTCCTCAGGTGGTTCGGTTGATATAGATACCATTTGAACTACGGGTATTCTAGTGCTGAATTTCCTGCATAAGTCTTGTAGTAACTTGTCATATAGGGATGCTGAATGTCCTGCTTCAGTATCCCAAAAGGCCTGTGCCATCCTGACTTTCTCTTCCATACTTCGAGGGCCAAACCTCTTGATATGGCGTTGGATGTCTGTGGGTAAGCTGTTCATGAATACCATTTCTCATACAACCGGGCTGGTTTCTCCACAAAGTTGTATATACTGATTGATGGTATTAACCTAGTCTTCCGGGCATTGATTGATTGACATCTTCATGTTGAATAGCTGTTCCTTGATTGATTCTCACTTCTGTTCGGTGAAATACTTCTCCTCCAGCCAGGCTCTTATAACATCCCAATGAGCGGTGGCTAATGTTGTGGTGGGAGGGTTATTTCTAGCTGCTGCTGTAGCTGCGAGGATTAATCCTCCTAGTCCAGTGGCTGCTGCATCCATTAGGGCTACACAGTATACTTCTCTTGCAGGTCCTCTAAGTTGGGCAGCCAGGATAGGTAACCATCAGGTGCTGACTGTTCCTTTAGCTGCGAAGTAGCTTTCCAAATCATCCAGAAATTCTCGAACATATTCCTTGGTGTATCCATAAAAGATAGGTAGTCTGTCTGTCATGATTTCTTCGTCTTCTTGAGGTCTTCTCCTAGGTAGTTGTAGTAATGTAGGCGGTGGCAGTGGTAGTACCGTTCTTGCTTTTGTCTTCCACTATGGGTTTCAGCAAGTTCGGTTACGTAATATAAGTAACAAATTGGTCGATGTGTCGATTAATTTCCTGCCAGTCGGCACTAATTGTGACGGACTAAAATATATTAACAGCGAAATACTTGGAGTTGAGCAAATGCAGAAAATATGCTTTAGGGGTCTTAGCGGGTTATGCGGTAGTGTCTTAAAAAGGGTGTCAATGTAGGTGTTAACTAGCAAGAATTAAGTATGATTGATCGAATAAAGTGTATCTGTTTAGAATCTCGAAACTATCTTAATTGCTTACTTCTTGAGTAAAGCTTCAGTATCTCTTGGGTTGTCTGTTGTAAGCTTTCTTAGCTTGTTGCAGTCCGAATTTTATTGATAATTGCGAGTGGGGTATTTATAAGAAATTACAAAGTGCTATATGGGCAGCTACCCAGGTTACTACTTGAATTTCTGATTGGCTTGGCTAAGTATAAGATACAAATTGATTGGCTAAGATATAAAATGATATATCAGGTTATAATGTAATTGGGTGATGAAATAATATATCTGATTGAAATACTATTTTAGGTTATAGTGTGATTGCGAATCTCAACAATGCTATAAGTCTCAACAATGCTACAGGTCTCAACGTTGTTGCAAGTCACATGACTTGATCTCACATGATCAAATTGTATGTCATCACAAAATGTTCTATCACAATATTAACATTTATTGATGACACCACTCGCTACATCACAATATATTTTATTGATAACAAAAGTGATATATTTGATCGATTTCGGACATTCAAGGCATTTGCCAAAATGCAATTGGGCTGAAAACTGAAGATTCTTCGATCAGTTGGAGGAGGAGAGTATGTAAACACCGAGATATGCAAATTTTTAATCAAAAATGGAATTCATTATGAAATGATGATGCTGGACATGCCGCAACAAAATGGTGTAGCCGAACAATATAACCAGACATTGATAGAGTCAATCTGGGCCATCAAAATCACTGCCGGCATACCTAATGAACTTTGGGCAGAACTTACTGCAAGTGCTACATATTTACGCAACCAATTGCCAATGCGAGCTAATAAGGAGAGTACTTCACTATTTGAATTATGGCACAGTCACAAGCCTGATATCAGTAACTTGTGCATTATATGGGCTGATGCATATATGCATATTCACAAGGGAAAAAGATCAAAACTGGCGCCCTGATTCAAAAAGCTTAAAATGATTGGCTATTATGACAAAAAGAAGGCATACAGGCTCTGAGATCCAACCAATAGGAAGATAGAGATCAGCTGTGACATCACATTTGATGAATCTATTATATTAAAATCCCCAACAATTGTCAATCCAGAAGATCAAGAATATGTCATCAAAGCAATCATCGAAGAATGTAAGATTGATGAAAAAAGGCAATATCTGGTTAAATAGCTAGGCTATGATGATAATGACAACACCTGGGAGCCAATCAAACAATTGATAGATACAGAAGCTCTACAAATTTGGCAAGATCACATGTCAGAAGCTAATTTAATTGAATTGACTGATGACCCAATGACCTATAAGGAGGCAATTTC
>RBNK01002214.1:0-11758 GCA_003990785.1 Endogone sp. FLAS-F59071 | reverse complement strand
AGTTATTTTCGCATGTTTTGACAAAGTGAATAGGTGTGCAGTTGTTTCATCATTGCTTTTTTTTTTTCCCCCTTCATTTTGTCATCATCTTGTGCCTCCTCGCATTAAAAAAATAACAACTGCGCATTACATACAGTTTTACATGCCAACACATTATGTTTATTACTGTGTTGAGAAAGTGTCAAACCTTTCCCTAATCGAATGAACTAGAAGGATACAGTTGATATTTAAAGTCTGGTGGCATTCTTATAAATCAAGATCCGTCGAGTTTCGCGGGTTAGACCCAACAGCTGTGTTCATGAACTTAACGCGGGACAGCGCGGGAGAGGGAGAGGGGAGACGCGGGACACTCGAGATTTGAAGGCCGGAATCAGTACAGCGCCACACGCGCCACATCACGTAGCCCAAAACGAGCAGGACAAGTTCATTTTTCCAATCATAGAAAGTGTTCGAAAAAGGAGAAGCGAAACCCCCCCATTCGTCATGCCCCCCTCCAAATGAGTTATTTGATCGTTTCGGCCTCCCAAAAACCGCAACTCACGGGTCACATTGATCATTCAAAGCGGCAAACGGGATCGCCGAGTTTTACCTTGTCGGAGGTGGAATTACCAAAACTTTTTTTTCTAAAAAGAAAAAAATCATTTTAGAAAGAGGAAAATGGTTTTTGTCCTTAAAAAAAAAAAATTCATTACCAAAAAGTTGAAAACGCACCCCCCCCCCAAATGCTAATGTATTTATGAATGATGATACCCTAAAAAAACCGTTTCATTTTTTTTTTTTTTTTTTTTTTTTGGTGCTTGTAAAACTAAAACCCTTTTCATTATCCTTTTTTATTTTATTATTATGGTGGTTTATGTATATGGGTGTTGTCGTCTCTATGCTGCTTTGCTTCCCCTCCCCTACAATCCCCATCCACACCCACAAACGCAACGACCATCATATTTAAAATAAATTACAATATGTGGTCAGTCTTTTCGCTTCATGGAGTTTTCTGTGACAGATAGGTTATCAGTGCAAAAAGGTCTAAAAGAACATCTTGGGGCTGGTTAAATTTTCAAAAAAAAAAAAAAAAAAAAAAAAAAAAAAAGCCCTTGGGCTGAAAAGCAAAACCCGGCATTACCGGCACAGCCAACGAGGTACCCGTATGACTGCTTTCATTTTCAAATTTTCAAAAAAAAAAAATTTTTTTGTGCAGAATAGCATTGGTTTCGGACATGGGACCCAAGCCCGAACACCATGTTTATTTCGTGAGGTTTAGAATTTCCTAAAGGCGCAGTCTGGCATTACCAATTGGTCCCAAGCGCAAAAAAGGAGGGATCGCACAAGGGCTCCAAGTTTGGGGGTGTGACGAAATGGCATTGTTGGACAAGAGAGAAAGGGGAACGCGTCCGTCCGTGTGAAATCTGCGCGGACACGGGAGCCCAGCAGACCGAAAACATTTCGCTTACACAAGCCATATGCTAGGGAACCCCTTTGGGGAAATGTTTGCATTTTCCAGAATGACACTATTGTTTGAAAAAAAAGCCCAGTGGTCTTGCGAGAAAAAAAAAAAAAATTTGTTATCATCCAATAATTTCTAAAACTATAAAAAAAAAAAAAAAAAAAAAATATTATAATAAAAAAAAAATATAAAAAAAAAAAAAAAAAAAAAAAAAAAAAAAAATAGTCGGATTCATGCCCTTGTTATCGCACCGGGAAATCACGCGGAATTTCTGATTAGAAAGAACCAAGTTAATTTAATAAAAATAAAAATATGCGTATAACTTTTGTATCTATTATATTCATATAGTAATTTCCGACATTCCCCAATAGATCTTGGGAATCCTAAAAGAATGTAGGAACCATTCATGTCTCGGAAGCGTAACGCTTTTAAACCCGAACTTGCTTTTGCAACCGTAGCAAAACTGATTCTTTGTCACATTGGGGGCCGTACCAATCATCCCTTGGCTTTATTATCGGCCTACAAGCCAGTAGTGGGAAGTGCCGTCGAATATTATTTATACCATTTATTATTAAAGGAAAAAGTATAATGACGACCAGTCGTCATTGTTGTTATTACAGACATTCCATGGGCATGATGATACACACGATACGAGATGAAATCTCACGCACCAAAATCAAAATCCCGAGCAGAGAGGACCAATGCACAATTTTCCTGCAAAACATACTCAAAATGTCCCCATGCCACACAGTAAAATGCGTCTCGGGATTCTGTTGGTCGTCCCAATGTAACGCCAAGGATGTTACTGGTTCCTCCATGGCGACAACTTGAACAGCGCATTAAAAAAAAAAAAAAAAAACCTCCGACTTTCGAGAATTTTCACACCGTAAATGCTAATTGAGAGGAACACAAGGCAACGCTGGGGTTGGTTGATAGTTTTCGATTAGAGGAGAGGAGAAACCACCCGCTCTCAAAACTTTGGTGACGGTAAAATATATAAATAAAAAATAAATGAAATTGGTAGAACTTTCTATATGCGGGCAGATACTACCATTTCCACTCCTGTACTATTAAGATTGAGTTGTAAACCCTTCTGGATCACTAAAGTGAAAACCAGTCGTATTAGCATGTGGCAGGATGCGGAGAGCAAAGCTCAAATTTGGGGATGCTGTTACAAAATTATCTTCTTACTTTTGTGCTCCTGTGACCACATCGACTTTTGATGGTGCGTCGTTACGACAATGAAACTTTGTAGAGATTGAGTTTCATTTGGAACACATTGAAGCATGCACGTTAAATTATTATTAGAAGCCATGTTTACTAAAAAGACACCCCCCGTACCTAGTGTGCCTTTTAGGCATGATTATCGAATCATGCAGATGGCCAAATGAGTTAATTCACTTTCCCGTCAAAATTGAGGCTGGTTATCTCGATGGACACGAATTCAGCTAGAGTGACCGCACCTTGGCACCTTGGTGTCAGCAATGTCAGCAATGGCGCACAGACGAACGAGTCGATTATCTAACAGAGTAACGGGCTTAGCAACAAGTGGCGGTGGTGTTAATGGCAATGGCTGTGACTTGTATAGTCGATTACATATTACCCGGCTGGGCGTGGGAGGGATGTGTTGATATTCATTGACTTGCACAATCTTGGCAGACACACTAGGCATCAGATGCGAGGCTTGATGGTGTAAGGGAATAGATGTCAGTATGCAATACAAGGTCGTGTTCCCTCGGAAGGAGTTTTTTTGTTGTTAACACAAGCTCAATGTGAGTGCTGATTATCAAGATTACTCGGCCTATTCTGAATGAATGAACGTTAGCAGGTTGGCAATGCTAGACTTGAGGATGCTTTCCAGTTTGATATATGATTAGAGATGTTTTACCAGCCCTGAATCATGTATTACTTACTTGATCCTAGGATAAGACAGTGTTTCACTGACAGCTTTTGCATGAGGAAGGTCACATATGCACACGATTGGACAACCTTCCGCTGCCCAGGTTGTGTGGCACGCTCTGCTCACCAAGGGAAAGAGTTGTGCAAGTTGCTAATGAAAAATAATGTTCATGTTGTCAAAGCGTCGGTTTACTTTTGTATAAAAGTTTTTTTTTAAAAAAAAAAATCAGTTAATGATAAGTTCGTTTTAAGACCTGCTTGCCCGAGAGAAAGATTCTATCGCATCTTAACTTTTATTATTATTATTATTAAGCAATGCATAGTATTTGAAATGTATTTGGCTGCTATACATAAAAGCAATCGATTGCAGCTAGTATAATAATAAATATCCTTGTTAGTTTTTATGTATTATATACTTTTAACTATGGTATTGCAAAATAAATAAATTTAACTAAAATAAATAGAATTATATATATATAAGTCCTTTGGAAAATACATCAAGGTTTATTTTTCTGCGTGAATGGACCAAGTAGTTTTATTTTATTTAATTGTCATGCAAAAATAAAATATCGAGCGGTATGGAATTTTTAAATTAAATGTGTTGTAAGAGGGCCTTTGGAACAACAATCCCGACTTTGATTTGACTTTATATATATATATATTTGTTTTTTGTTTTTTGTTTTTTTTTTTTTTTTTAATTTTTTTTTTTTTTTTTGTTTTTTTTTTTTTTGTATAATGTTCTTCTGCCAGCGGAAGTGGACCAGCTAGACTACAAAAGTATCTCATGATCTATCATTCCTCAACGAGGGTAGCATCTTCTCCCAGATGCGGAGGGAAGGATAATTGCCACCCGTCATTCGTCCATCTCCATCAACACTACTCTTTTCCCTTACACTTTACTATGACTTCACAGTTCACGCTATCCAGTTACTCTTTTGGATTTTGTGGAATCGAGTCCTCCATCGAGTCCTTCAGATGTTCTTGACAAGCGTCGCCGGGATGCAGATGACGATGATGAGGGTGACGAGGTCGTCTGCGAATGTCTTCCCACAGGACTTTCGACGAGCTCCAGTGTACTGGGGCGACGAGGAGGAGGGCGACGAGGACGGATTGGTGAGCAAACGATTCAAGGTCACGCGAGATATTTGTCTGAGCTTCGGAAGTCTGTTTGTTCGCTAACAATTTCTTTTCCTATGATTTTACTATGTCTTTTAAACATCTAGCACCTCCAGCTCCTTCTGTGCATCATGTCGAGTCTCTGATCTTTAGCAGTCCAGTACTCCTTCGGATGCGGATGCGGGTGCAAGTCAGTCCGACATCTTGGTTATCAGCGCCATCGAATACGGCGACGACGAAGAATATGCTGGCCCTATTTAGTAGGGGTATCCTGTGGCTGAGAGTTCTAGCCAGTATGATAACGAGGATGACGATGACGGGGTAGCTACTCAGCTGCTTCCAGTGGTCGACGGTGAGGCTACCGAACAGCCTGGTGGCATTGTTGACGAAGATGTGACATCCTATCCGGGTATGTACTGTAGTAGGCGGGCAAAACCTTCCTGAAGTATCTCCATTCACCGATGGTTTTTCTTCTTGTATGTTTTCACTATGTTTTATAAATCACTTGCAGATTCAACGACTTCTGAGGGGTGCCTTGATTCTTCTAGGGTTGACGATGAGGAGGTCCAGCTCGTGCAGCCTCGGATCCGGTCGATTCGGGTATTTCGGTCTCAACTCCAGTGGCGAGTCCGGATAGTCCTGTGCCTTCGCAAAGTAAGTATTACATTCTGCTGAATTCTTCCAGAGAAAGAACTCCTAATGAATCTTATAGGTTTCTCACGATTAATAAATGTTCTAGGAGTTAACATCCAAATAGATCTTCCATTATATTGGTCAAGTGCTGATTCGGTTAATAAAATCTCTTCAACCAACGATTTGTAAAGTCTTCTCAAGATTGCTTGTCTTGACATGTCTCCTTTCTCCTGAAGGTTTCTTGTCTTGAGCCCATTTGCAAAGTTCACCTGCCTTTGAATTTGTTTGCTCTCTCGTTGCATCGTAGAGATTCTTTCAATATCGTTCTAGTACTGATCAAATGTTCAAGTTAAAGTTATTGCTGTCATTTTATTCTTTTCTTCATCGATTTGGTTCGGTCTGCCAGTGATCCGAATCTACACCAAAATGCAGGGTGTACGCCGTAACTTCCTAGTGGCGTACCAGTTGCACTGTCTTTTCGAGGTAGTTCGTTTGTAGCATCGGGTCATTTCATTTGGTGCAGAGCATCAATTTAATGAGTCCGCGGTTTTGTCAGCCATTGAGCGTACTGGTACCAAAAACTACTAATCTATATCGCGTGAGAACTTTTAGAGCGATCAAACCAGTTGCGTATCTTTACTGACAATGTATGCTATACTTATTCAGGTTTTACTACAATTTATTGTTAAGATATTTCAAAGAACTGACTTTATTTGACGAGAAATAGAGGGGGTATTTATACAAAATTGAAAGGATACAGATGGCTTGCTAAAAACTAAGTTCTCGTTGTGAACAGCTATAACTATGAGTAGAAAACAGTAACTATAAGTGGAAAACAATAATTATGAGTGGAAAATGCTCAAATCCTCCATCACATTATTGATTCCATGTGCTATCCCTGCTGCTAATGTTCTACCAACCCCACCAACTCACAAAAAAATTAGTTCAATTTTTAGTAGTATATCTTTGCAAATTCTCCTTTACATATGACTCCACTAAATGAGATTGAAAGCCAACTGTATTTGTCTCCAGGTTATGTGAGAAGACATTGTATTGCAAGATTTCAGTAGTAAGCTCCCCATCCAGAATAAGATTATAGAACCTGTTATATGTAATTGTCCCTTCCCTCAGCAGCTCCAGGATGACAGGTCTGCTAGTACAAAAGTTATGATCACTAATTCTCAATATATGAGCCTGGCAGAAGCTTATTTCAACCTTCTTGAATGCACTTTTACAAATGTCTGAAGATAAAATGCACAATGAGAATAGATCAATAGGATTATATAAAATCTTTCTCTTCACTTTATGAGTAGCAAATTCACACACCTTCAAATTTCTAGCTATATTTCATATGTGCACTATATATATTGAGATAGAGTATGTGACCACCCACAAGCTTATAAAGTGATTTAGTACCTTCCTTCTTGATACCAGACTTGTCAAGAAATTTGAAAGTCTCCTCTTTGGTAACATCTTTAATTACAATGAGATCTGCAGCATGTGACCAAGAAAATTATATTAAGAGTTAGTGTAAAGAAGTAGTTAATAATAGAAAGTAGAGAATATTTAAGTAGAACAGCAATGTTATACAACACTTACACTTCATGAAACTTAGTACACTTCCTTTACTACTCACAAATATAAAAATAAAAGCTCTCAGATCAGCATACCACTTTGTATTATCCTGCAGATTATTAAATACATTTGGATAGTTCTTGCCAAGTATACTTATATTATCCAGAACTAAAACTGGGAGTTTTCCATCATGCTTGACTTGGTATCATTCAGCTCCTTGATAGAAAGCTTCTTGAGCACAAGTCAACTTGGATTTTGAATCTATGGTGATAGTATAAATGTTAGTAAATACAAGCAAATATCTACTCTTTCTATTTGAAAGCCACTTAACCCTACAGAATTCCAAATATCTTCTGAAATAATACTGCTGTAATTGTAATATGCTCCCAGAATGACCACCCAATTGCATTAGCAATTAAACTACCCAAAACATCTAAATTCTCCAATGTCAATGTAAATAACTCCTTTTTTGATAGTTCTTGCAACTTCTTTAACCATTGTTGTCTTTCCAGTCCCAAGCTCACCAACAATGATATGGTAGGATGAATGTCTAGGTTGTGGGTTAAGGATAGATTTCAGCTCAGCCATAACATCTGGGTGAGGAATAAATACTTCGTTGTCAACTTTGTGTTTTGGGCAGGATCCACGCTCCAAGGCTTTCAAGACAGATCGTTCATTCTACCATTGGACGAAAGGGGCACCAACCACGTCATTGATAATAATCCCAACAATTGCAGCAAAGGTAAGGTTAACAATGATATATACCTGATGTAAAGTAGACAAAAGTTTATTAGAACAAAGGAGAGAACATACAATCTGTAAACAGAAACAAAAGCATTATATATTGCAAAAAATAGTACCGGGAGATTCTTCAAATAGCCAATGAGTAAGCGCTCCCACCAAGAAGTTGTATCTTTTGAACCAGAAAGCAACGGGGTTATAACTTTTGAACCAGAAAGCAACGGGGTTGTATCTTTTGAACCAGAAAGCAAAGCCGCTGTATCAACGGGCGCTGGTGATCTGGGAGAAGGTGTTGGGATCAGAGCATCCGGACACTGCGACGTCGCTGAACAATCTGGCCTTGCTTTATAAGAGTCAGGGCAAGTACGACGAGGCCGAGCCGCTGTATCAACAGGCGCTGGTGATCAGGGAGAAGGTGTTGGGATCAGAGCATCCGGACCAGGGTTGTATCTTTTGAACCAGAAAGCAACTTGGGAATGTGGGATACTGGGCCAACACGGTTTCGACGCGGCTTTAGTAAAATGACCAGGGTTGCAAAAGGCCTCTGCGGCATGGGAGATCCGAGCGACATGGAGAATCTGAGAGGCGTGGGGGGTTTGAGTAGCATGGGGGATCTGAATAGTATGGGAGATCTAAGCGGCATAGGGGATTTAAGCGGCATGAATCTGAGTGGCGTGGGGAGTCTGAGTGGCATGCTGAATGATATGTAGATGTGTGAAAAGAGTGTAGGACGCAGGACGAATAAAAAAAAAAAAAGTCCTATGTTCTTTTATACATGACGAGTCCTTTGTTCTTTTATACATGACAGGCATGTAACATTATATGTTCATGTGATTAACGTACCATTTCTCTATACCCTGCCCTGCAGGCGCGGAGGACGAGGTAAGGCGCATGTACACCTGTTCGATGCTACGGAACAGGGGCTCGGCCCTGCCATCGATTTGCATGAGGATCAGATCGTCGCGCGTACGTGTGTCGAGATGGGCGGGGTCAGAGTGGAGACAAAGTTCGTGGGCGCCTGTTGCGTCAAACAAGCTGGCCGCGGCTGCAGTATAGGTATATAGAACCCCTAGTCAAAAATGGTGGTAGCACGAGCTCTCAAATTCGTTTTTTTTTGTTCGGTTGGTCAGCAAAGAAAGAGGCTCGCGGGAAATGGCCGGTTGTGCATATTTCGCAGAAGGAATGTTGAGCGTGGGCATACAATCAATCAAATCAAACAAGCTTTTATTCCAGCTCGCTTCGGGACTATACACAAGTCTGCTTCTGGTAATATGTACTCCCTCTCTTAGGACAATCAGGATCACGCCTTTTCGAGAAGTGTGGCATTAGCCTATATACTATTCGATGGATCCTTAGACGACTGCATTATTAAAGGTTCAAAATATTTCACAGTTTCGAAAATACTTCTTTGTTGGCTTGGTAGAAGTCAATCATCGTATCCGACTTCTAAAGAATGTTTGGAATATTCCCAATGGCATCAGTCTAGAGCAACTGATGGTTGTGTCAATGAACATAAGGAGTTTCCAACCTGGGATTCCCCGAATACCGACATTAGTACCCCCCCACATCAGAGAAATGGATTAAGGCCCCGGGTACTAATGTCGGAAGAATACGGTAACTCCCAAATATAACTAAAAACAATAAAGCCCCATGGGAGTCGGAAGACACCTCCGTTCTTGCAGATTCATGCAAGACAAAGAAAGTGCACCGTGTAGGAATTAGACCTTTAGTAGACTTGCACATACTATAAGAAGCAGATTTGTATATAGTCCCGAGGCAAGATCTATGGGTGGACTTGTGTAGCTCCGAGGCAAGGAACCTTGTGTATAGTCCCGAGGTGAGCTGCATATTACCAGAAGCAGACTTGTGTTTATAGCTCCAAGGCAAGCTGTATCTATAAGCAGATTTGTATAAAGTCCGATTGTGCCCGTTGTAGACACCCGAATTTAACCATCGAGGAGCTTTGCTTCTATCTTTAAAGTCTTTTACCGTAATATGGTCTTGTTCTATTTAACTTGATGCATAAATTACTTTTAAACAATGACGACGACACAAAAACAATGACACACTAAACGATGACGATGACCAGACGGACATCGGAAGAGGATGTTCTATTAATAAAACATCCTCTTCCTTTATTTGGCGACTGCGACAGTGGCTTGGACAATCACGTGAAAGAGTTCTTTTCTCGAAAGAGTTTGGCTCGCGTTTCTTTCCAAAGTTGTTTTTTTTTTTGCTCGATGCCTCGAATACCGCGCATTGTACCCTGGACATCCCACAAAGAATTCCAAGCCGTATGCCAATGGCTATACGACACAGACCATCCAAACCAAAGAGAGCTTGGAGTCAAAAGGGTTCGAGCCTGGTCTAGCCGCGGCAGGGTGCCTCATGCGGTGGACTGCACGGCCTCGTTTGTGGAGGCGCTTCTGCGTGACCGATTGGCGGCGCGACCGCGGCTTTCGCAGCACGAGCTCCGTAGCATGTACTCCATGACCTTTGTGCGTTTTGTGAACGGTATCGTCGACCCAGCGCAGCAGGGTGCATTTGCACAGTCCGTGGCCGGTATCGCGGAGAGGATGAACCTGCCGTTATGGTTTGTGGAGCTGAGACATGCGAGCACGCACGAGCAGCTGCCGAGCTTGCAGGCGCTGAGGAGTGGATGCGAGCAGGTGAGAAATCCAAAATGTTGAGATGGGGTCCGCGTATTCATTAAGCTGATATTGTTTTTGGGAAATAATAATAATAATAATAATAATAATAATAATAATAATAATAATAATAATAATAATAATAATAATAATATATATAAATGACAGGCGCTTCAATGGCTTTACGATAACTATTGGGCGCTCTCGTTGCGCAACGGGATTGAAGACTCCGACGATCTCCAAGTAAACGTGGATGCGATCCGAAAGATTGTCTCCAAATATAAAGAGTCTAGAAAGCAGTATCTGAAAGGTCGGGGGGAATGCAACCACCATTCACGCATCCTTTAGCTTTTATCCGCAGCCGGCTAAAAAAATCTTGGCTCACACCCTCTACTCGCTTCAGATCTCAAGGCAAAGCAAGTCGACCCAACCTCCGCCAAGCCGGACCCCGCCCTGGCATTTCGAGCCCTCAAGGAACTCGCCGCTGCCGTCTCAGTTAACACATTGCGGAACACACTGATTCCGCTCCTACTGGATGCAGGTGGGCTGGTTCCCATGAAGAAGACGTAAGGATTGTTTTTGGTTTCCCCTTTTAATCGCCTGTAGTTCTATTACTTATTGACGTGGACATTGATGAATCACTGCACCCAATAATCCTGCAATCTGCAGTAAGCGCCCCACTGCAACTGACCTGGCGCTGTCGGAGGACCTACTCCAACTCTGGACGCCGTTGCTGCAACGTCTGGATGAGGCGGTACCAGAGTTTTCAGAAGAGCTGGTGATGGCAATGCTGGAGCGATTGGATGTGGAGGAAGGTGGGTCAGCGGATGGTTTCATTTGTTGCTTTCCTTGGAACCAATTATTGATTATTTTCTCTCTTGATCTGTTTGGGATTTATAACTTTTTAGTTTTCATCATTAACCAAAGATTCATTAGCCCTGTACCAGCTTTTGTATGTACCTCTTACCTCTTACCTCTTACACCTACACATTTGTGCTCTCGCGAAACGCATCATCCCCATTCATTCTTCCATCCCCCTTCTTAGCTCGCCCCTCCACCCAATCCCCAAGACGACCATTCCAACCTCGACCCACGCAAGAGCACCAGTTACCTCCTAACACTGAGTAAGCATAGTCCACCCTCTCTCGCATCTCGAAAACCAATGCTAACATTCAAAAAAAAAAAAAAATTCTCTAGCTGCATGGCTACAGCACTTCCTCCGACACACCGATGCCTCCGCCACACGTGGGGCAAATAACAAATTTACTGCCAGCCCGTTCGAAGACCTACCTGTGGACGACGTACTCGAGTTCTGTCTCAAGCGACCCAACGTTTAGTGAGTGAGGATGTGTCTTGAGCTTACTTTGGGTAACCCGTTTTGATTCATTGCTAGCTGACATAATTTTTTGCCATGCAGCACCCGCTCGATCCTCCAGGTGCTCATGGACCAGGATGCTGATCTAGCGCACGGGGCGCAGCCGTTCCTGCGATTCATTGACAAGATGTTAGCGAGCAAGAGTGTGAGTTAGCATGGGACAGGGTTGAGTCTTGTTGCTTTGTATTTCGTGTTCTGTTTTTTTTTTTTTTTTTTTTTTTTTTTTTTTTTTTTTTTTTTTTTTTTTTTTTTTTTTTTTTTTTTTTTTTTTTTTTTTTTTTTTTTTTTTTTTTTTTTTTTTTTTTTTTTTTTTTTTTTTTTTTTTTTTTT